>WSYH01014588.1:0-15378 GCA_036426205.1 Ascaphus truei | reverse complement strand
TCATTGGTACGATCTTTTAGTGACTGTAGTACTTTGTCAGTGTCCAAATCTCTATTGACCAACTCTGTTTCTTCATGCACTGCCCCCTGATTCATTTCCCCTGTGGAGAAAAAAGATCTTAGAAGGAGATTACGGAAAAATATATAGTTCAGTCTGCATTAGCACGTTGCTGTGCTGTTACTTATTAGCAGTATGTATCATTTCATGTAAGCTACTGAAATTAATAAATAAATTTTATTTTTGAACAAGGGTGAGACAAGTAAGTTGTTAAGTCATACTTTTAACCAGATGAGTGCCGGTCCGTACATGTTTATTTCTGTAATTCTATAATGCTCACAGCAAAGACGTGCGGTGCGTGTGAAAAGCAATTTCCTTCTAGAATATTAACAAACCTTTCTCCAAAGTCATGCTGGCCTGGATTAAGTAACTAGATTTCAGTTTAGTAACCAACTCTATTTCACAACTATTCTGAGACGTGATGCCCATGTCGAATGAAATCTTTCATAAGCGCACTTGCTTAATGTATTGAAACGTCATAATAAATTCATACCAGAGATGTCATTCATAATATAACCTGTATGTCAGAAGTGATGATACTGTAAAAAAAAACACACAATTTCACAAGTTTGAGTAAGAGTCATTGATATAGCAAACCTCTTCATTTTCAGACCCTTGAATCTCATATTATATGGTATAACTATACGGGATTGTGACATGGCCATATACATGAGGTATATATGGGTATTTTAAAATAGAGCTCTCAGTTTATTTATTTGTGTAAGTATAATCCATGTGGATTTATTGTGTGGCAGGTATATGATGTACATTACCACTAATCAAATGCATATTGTTCAAGTCTGTCACTTAAAATGGCAAAAATGTACCACAATAATATACATTCATTTTTCTTTGATTTTCAGCAAAACACTTTTAATGGCATTGTAACAGGGTCAGCCCTGTTAACAAAAGCCTAGGCCTGTTTGGGCAGTGAATAGTTAACTTCTGTCTAGAGGAGGTATCTGGGCTGAGCCCTTTAAAAACAGGCAGTCTGCAGTCTAGTGCTAGTGCCCTGGACTACAGAAAGATACAGGGTCCACGGTCTGTTGCCTTGCTATGTTATGGACTCTTGAACTTTGACTAAGGTCTGTTTACCCTCTTGTACTTTTTACTATTGAACTTTGCCTGGGAAAAATGTATACTTATACCGTTTAAATTGTAGCTGAGAAAAGGCTTATTTTTTGTTAGTTAAATTTGGCTAAAAAAAGCCTACATTGATTCCTCCAAACGCAAGTCTCCTGTCATTACCACTGCGGGCATCTCCTACAGTTGGTGGTAGAAGTGAGATGCTAGAAGAGGCCCTTGGATTTCAAAGGGGCCCCAGAGATCATCATGGAAACATGTTTTCAACAATTGCGGCAACAGCAGGCCTAGCTAGCAGAGAGGCAGGCCCAGCTAGCAGAGAGGCAGGCCCAGCTAACCCTGATGAAATACTGTCTCAGTGTACTCTCAATTCTCACAGTGCTGTGCACATCAGATTTACATTTCAAATTCGACAGGGGTTTTTCCAAAGCATTACCGTTCAAACAACAGGCCTCTAAGGGTTGGGGGTGGGGGGTGGTGTGATTAGACGCAGGCGTGCTGAGTGTTTGTAGCTCGGCTATGGGCGGATTAAGAACACAATGGCAATACGCAGAAGATCAATGACCCAGTGGAGAGAGGGGGTTGGTAGGATAGGGTGACTCAGCCGATTGACGCTTGGCTAGGGAGGGATTAAAAACTCTGGAGGTTTGTGGCTGAAATAGTTAACAGCACTGTAATTGCAAAAGGCAGTTCATTATAATAATTTGATGAATAAACCCCAAAGACAACCCCCAAATACAGTACATAAAAAGCAAGTCACTTTAACTCCCTGTGCCTCATGCACCAAAAACAAACAGTAGATTTTATATACAGTGTACTGTATATATATACTGCACATATACTGTATTATAAATTAATATTCATACAGTATAAACGTCCATTTTTCATGTATCTCCATGTTTTACAAATGTTTTGTAAATGTTTCTCCGATTTCAATGTGCCAGAAGAATTTAATAAAGGCTGCAGTATGTATTATTGTGTGTTGATGGTTAGAATTGCTGTGCACTTTAAATGTTTCAACATTGTACAGTATTTGTAAATAAATGTTTTTGTACTGACTCCACCAATAAAAGAACATGTTGAATTGCCTCACATTGTTTCCATTTGCTCCTTTGCCAGTGTAACAAATGTAGAGGCTTGCTGCACTGTTTTTTAACTGCCTGGTCGCGCAATTGGTGTAGGAACTACGGCAATTGGCGTGGGAACTAGGTCAATTGGCGTGGGAACTTCTGTTCTAGGGCGCCTAGAAATAAAATTCATTTTGCCCCTAGATGTTAGGAACCCCCTCACTTGACCCCAACAGGGTCTGAGCAGTAATGGCGGCGAGAAAGGGTCACGCCGGCGAGGAGGGTTCTACCATTGAGCGCAATGGCGGAGAAAGCTTTGAACCGGCTAAGTCAGAACGAGCAGAAACCTGGAACCCACAACTCCGGTTCTGTTCGATCTAGAGGGATCAGATTCGGTGACCATGTAGTCCTAGTTGCGGCAGGATTGCATGTCAAATTGCGACCCTCTCGTGGCAACAGAACGGAGTCAGGGTGATGTTAAAGTTTAGGTTTCTGCCATTGACTTGCATGGCAGAAAAAAAGCCACTTTGGTAATGTGCTTTTAAACTGTCTTTTTGTATCTCCAATTTCGGGGGTCTTGGAAGGCTGAAATTTTGCCACTATGGCAAGGGTCCTCCCGCATGAGGACCAGGTAAATTTCAACCCGCTCAGACCCACAGAACGGGTTATTTTACATTATATTCGCGCAATTGGCGTGGGAACTACTTAGGGCCTCGGTCAAGTTCACGGGCAATTGGCGTGGGAACTTCTGTTCTAGGACACTTAGGTATAAAATTCTTTTTGCCCATAGATGTTAGGCACTGTATACCACTGTACAGTATACTGTAGAAGACACATAATGACACGATACTGAACATGTAGAATAAATGCATAGTTTTATTTATTCAGGTTTATTACACAGTATACTGTACGGCCGGAAAACATCAGCATACAGTACAATATTATCCATCGAAATCCCCCCATTAGCCGTTTTCTTTTCTGAGGAAAAAAAAAGAAAAGTTTTAATGTACAGTAATGATCAGCTCCCTAAAGAAGTACCCAGCCAGCCCCACCAAAATAATACGGCAACAAGACAGTACTCACCATAGAATTAAAATTCATTTTCCCCCAGATGTTAGGAACCCCCTCACTTCACCCCAACAGGGTCTGAGCATGTACAGTACTGTACTTTAAAATAAATTAAATATGCAATTTTACTATTACTGCGCGCGCACGCACGCACAGACTGTGTACTGTAGGTTGAACCGCGAAGGTATTAGACTTCAGAGACAACAGCTCGCAAACGCCCCATGCTTTTTACACAGTATTGCAGCCAGCGGGAATAAAATGCTTAAATCACGGGCGCGAAATAACGCAATACACTCCGGGAGAAAACGTTACTAAACCGCACATCACCCGGATATTCCGAAATTCGCGGAACTAGCCAACTTCGAATAAAGTTGGTCGCCACAGTACCTTAAATAGAAATAAAATACATAGTGCAACACTGTAGCAATATATCAAATGGAGCTCCCAACAGAGCATCTCTACTAAAACAGACTAGAGGGCCACAGATGGAGGCTATACGGAGGAGGTGTAATCTCAAGGAAGGGAGACACATACGGAGCTCAGGTAAAAATCTCACAATTTATCCAAACACAATAAAAAATGGAGGCTTACAAGATCCCAATGGGATAACAGCATAGGACGTTGGTGATCGCAATATCACATAACAGCGTCTCTACTGCTTTAAACCGCCATGGTGCATCACAGCCTGGAGCCGACACGTTACTTCCGGTCTTGGGGCCGATACGTCACTTCCGGTGTCGCCGCCGGTTGGAAAATTACTTCACGGGATTCCAGGCAATCTCTCCCTCTCAATCGTAGGGTCACGCTCTACGCGTTTCGCCGTTCTGAATGACGGCTTCGTCAGGAGTAGCAGTGACCTATTACAGGTGTCCTTATATACCCATAGTACTATCAATACCCTCTCCTCCTATAGGATAATTGATACAACATCCCTAATTCGTGGGCAGATGAACTAAATGCCTCAACAGACTGGGATGAATACATATTTAAACATTTATAACAATTATAACAATTTATTTATACATTCATAATAAAAGGTTTTAATAAAATGGATAAATCAACAATAAAAAGATTCTCCTTTGTATTCCTAAGGAACGAATCACAAATAGAAAAATATAAAATAGTTCACATTAGTTCTATCATATACATAAATCGCTTAATTTTGTCCTACTCTTATTGGCTTTCTACTTTGCTCCATTTGATATATTGCTACAGTGTTGCACTATGTATTTTATTTCTTTTTAAGGTATCAACGCTCCCCTGGTTCTTCCTTGTCTTTGTTCGTGTGGACCTTGAAACAGTCCTTCCAAGGGTTTGAGTGTTTTTTTGTTCCTTTGTTTGCATATGATTTCATTTGCATTTTTCTTTCACATTGTGTTTATATTTTATTAGTATATATGTGCACTATGTTTAGTTGTTGAGATATTGAGCGCCATGTAGCGTGATTTCTGTAACTACTATAGGGACGTATGGCCAAGAGGACAGCCCAAGGTTTGGGTAAAGTTATTAAATAAGAAATCCTGGGTCTGACAGCAATTTGCAAGCATAACAAATAGATATTTGTAACTGTGGCGATTACACAAATCAAATGGTACTACAAACTAGAGTTTTCTATGTATAATCTTGATATCTGTTTCTCATGTAAAAATAGAAGTTACAGTATGTGATCCTATTTCATATCCTGGCGTGTATATTAAGTACACAGAAACAACAGTGAAGATGGCGTGTGTCTAAGTATTATAGAAACAAAGTTATGATGTCTTTGATATATTGAAGCAAAGTTTAAACATTAAAAGAAAGTAGTTTTTTCTTAGTCATAAAAATATCAGCTACCTACCATGTGGGAATTGAACATTAATACATTTTATATAATACACATGCAGGGATTGAACTCAGGATCTTCCATATACTGATACCAATGCCTTACCTCTACACCATAGGCTTGTGACCTAGAGGCATATGAAAGGTCCTGGGTTCGATTTCTGTATAATATGGTATAATTTATACATTATAAATGAAAAATGTAAATAATAATTTATAAATTATTATTATTCTTATATTGTATATGTAGCCCTGGTAAGAAATAGGGCTATATGTCTATCCTCCTACTGGTAATGGCCCTGCTAAGGGCAGGCTGCCAGTAGTTAACATGGGTTTCCCCCACATCAAGCCCTGCTTTGAGTGGTGAAGGTAGGCCACCTGACTCTGTGTCTAAGGCAAGAGACATAGGGGAGGGGTCTGCTGACATCATGAGGGGCAGGGCTGTGTCAATTTAGTTTGCCTGTTCCTGTCAGTGACAGTTAGTTGAGTTCTGGTCTGTCCTGGGTTCAGAGCTGAGCAGAGCCAGTGTGTGATCTAGCTAGATGCCTGAGGAGTAGGGCCCAGTTAGCAATAGGTGGACCAGTGCCTCTCACCCTGCCTAGGGGGTGAGGGAAGAGCTAGCCCCACCCTGAGCGCCCGTGGCTTGGGGTGGTGGCAGGGACACAGTGAGTACCCAGAGACCATCCTTAGGGTGTGCAGTCTGGAGGGAGAGAAGACCATGTACCTGATACCAGCGTGTTGCTGTGATTTCTGCTGCTGCTGTGTTTGCAACACTTTTGACATTTCTGCAGAGACTAATGGCCCATCAGATTAACACAGCAGGGACCACCGCTGTTAATCCGATGGGCCATTAGTCTATCTGCAGAAATGTTGCAGCATGTACCCAGGATGTACCCAGCATGTACCTGGGTCTTGTTGGTGATTGCCCCAGATTTGTTTTAGAATACTAGTCGGCACTACAGTATGTTAGGGTCTAGATTGAACTAATGCCAAGACAGGCATAATGCGATCTAATTGCAAGATAATGCAAAGTTATGCTATAGTCTTTGACTGAGCATATTGACCCGCCTGTGCTGAGGTGATTGACCCACCTGTGCTGAAGCAGGGGAATTCATAAAAGCTATCCCTTGAGTACTGAGTTTGAGACCCTAGTTTCATATACAGTATAAGGAACAAAAATACACACAAACACAGAAACACACACAAACACACACAGTATTGTAGGTACATCAAATAAAGGAATTGTCAAATAATATATACAGTATATATATTGCCACTACAATTAATTTTAGAACAGTATTAATTAGCTTAAGGACATCATTTCCTAGAATTGAGATGTTGTAGTTCAGAGTTCGCCAACACCGTCCTCAAGGGTCCCTGACAGGTCAGGTTTTCAGGATATCTCTGCTTCATCACAGGTGACTCAATCAGTGGCTCAGTCATAATTATTGCACCACTTGTGCTAAAGCAGAGATATTCTGAAAACCCGACCTGTTGGTGGCCCTTGAGGACTGAAGTGGGCCACCCATGTTTTAGGTAGTTATTAACAGCCAAGAGTTTAATATATGTAGAATCACCATCAAGCCCATGACATTCATAACATAGATATTTCCTTGTATAAATGCAGATTTGTTATTATTTCAGATCTAAGAAACTTTCATTTCCAGAATTGAGACAAATACAAATGACTCAATCATTTTGATTCAGTGTTTATGTTAGGGGTTGGTGATATTTCCAGAATGGAGACAAATACAAACGACTCAATAATTTTGATCCAGGGTTTATGTTAGGGGTTGGGGACTGTATTTACTAGCTGCTGCTCCTGCTGCATAAGGCTTTTCCCTTCAAACACATGTTACAGTAGATAAGACAGCAGGCTACAAAATAAAGCTGGTTGTTGCTTACTGTAACACTATTATAAATTGCTATGTCCTTTGTGTTCTGCCATGTTAGAAGGGAGATTACCTTGGCCATTGGATTTGAATCTGGAAGAAAGGAAACTGTGGACTTTAAAGTATTTATTAACACATTGCAGTCATTTTTTCTGGAATTGAAATTACATTTTTAAATGCCCATTTTTTAAATAAGACACTAGTTTTACATTTCAGTGACAGAAAAACCTTTCTTACCTCACTCCAGTTCCCTACTATCCAGTAGATGGTTTGCGACATATTAAACAGCAATCCTGACATATTTTTATTTTGCACTGAAAGGCCACTGTTAGATGTATTTTGCAAATCTTCTGAAATGTTAATATCGATAGCTTGCAGATCACGTGGATTTGCTGAGGCCTTCGGTCCCATGTCATCTTTATTCTTGTCTCGTTTTGTAGAACTTTGCTTTGAAATTACGATCCCTGGGACTGATCCATTGACTTCAATATTTAAAGTTTCTGCAATTTCTGTGATCACTATATTTGAAGGCTGAGTTGATGTCTCAGCCTGGTACACAATTGTAGTCTGATTGTTCCTAGTCATGTTGGATCTCCCTTTATGTCTTGTACCCCGGGATTCTATTATGGAATTTATTTCAGTGTCATAGTAGCTATCAGGGTCTCCAATATCCTCAGGCTCTGCTTCTGGTGGTTCAGTTAGGAAGTCATAGCGTGGAGTAATTTCTTCAGGACTGTGGGTCGTGGTGAGTACAGTTTGCAAGTCTCTCTCTGTTACATTTAATATTTCGTTTTTTAAGTGGTGCTCTCCTTCTTCATTGGAAACTGTTGGAGTTAAGCTGGTAGCGTTTACACTCACTTTCCTTTTATTATTTTCCACAAGGACAAAGTTATATTTGTAATCTACATTAAAATGGGTAGAATTGGGAATATCGTTGATTTGAAAATCATCTTTTATGGACTTCATGGTAGGGGACAATATAAACGAAGAAGCTGGGGATGTGACTGACCCTGGTCTTTTTGTTGTCGAGAGAAGCCTGTTCTTTGGTAAAAGTATGCGTCTCTTCAGATCCCCTGATTTTTTGGGAACTATTCTGATGTTTTTTCCATTCTTATATTTAATAGGAAGCAGTGGCACTTTTCTAGTGTGAGAGCACTGTTGAAGTCCACAGAGAGCTTTAGTGTTTGGTTTTTTTAATGGATCACATGGCTCATCTTTATTTTTGGCACATGTAACATTGCGGGTCCTTACTCCACCACCACAGTTGACCGAACACTACAAAGAAAAGTAAAAATATAGTTTGTCAAAACTAGTTACAGGTTTCAGAGAATATAATGGAAAAGTTACTGCTCTCAGAAAAATAATAAAATAATATGGCCTGAAACAGGATGTTATCACATCTGCAGGCATGCGTTAGCGGGTACAATCGTTAAATTTTAGTGTGCATCTTTTATTAAATCTCATCCTTTCCCATTGATGCGTTGTGCTTCCCCCCCCTGCTGCAAGAGCAGGAGCAATAACAGCTGCTACATCTGTATATTAACCACTTAAAGCACAAGTGGCCAGCTTAGCCATTATCCTCATGCATGCCCTTATCCTCTCCTGTCTGCATTACTGTAACATACTGCTAACAGACCTCTCTGTCATCACTGACTGACCCTGGATCAGTAGCGCTAGTGATATCTCCACTAACTAAGGCTTATGTCCTAGTTACGTTTTGTAAGTAGGATTCCAATTTTTCCACCCGACGGAGACCAGCAGCTTGCTTAGCTATATACAACGATGTCTTGAACAGGACTGAAGAATCAGTGCATCTATATTTAACCATATGCACAAGTGTATTAGTGTATATTACAAGTCATACTGTTTGATATCGTCTTTTTATATTCATTTATATTGCATTTATCTCATTGAGAGAATTATTACATGTTTTTATTATTCAGCCATCTCTGTCATTGTCCCTGACTAATAGTCATCTTAATATCTAAAGGATAATACACTACGGTGGCATGTTCTGTGTTTCTTGTGTCTCCTATTTTCTCGATGTGTAAAGATCCTCAGCTGGCACAAAAGAATCAACACAAACTTCAAAGGAATTTATTTAGCTCTATGATCGAAGCACCTGAAAGGTCTGTTTTTCACAGTTATCCAAAGTGGTTGTCAGACAGCCAGTCTGACTTTGCAAGGCAGCTTATTGGACTTCAGCACACGGGACTTAAAGGTTCACTGTATTTTTTTGTACTATTGTATCATTTGTTGTACTTATGAAACTAGCATTTTTTTGCACTAATTTAGCACATAGTCCCAATAGCCTGGACTTATTTCTATCGTCCTGCTATGCACTGTCATCTACTGCACTTATTCCCTGATCTGCTGTCTCTGTAAATTGCCCAACATATCAATTAGCTTGTAAGCTCTCCGGGGCAGGGATTTCCTTTCCTATTGTCTGACTTTGTTGTGCTTATTGTATTACAATTCCCTGTACTTTATTGTCTTTGTAAAGCACTGAGTACACTGTGGGCGCTATATAAATAAATATATTCATACATACATGAGAACAAAAAAAAAACAATTGAGGGACACATTGTTTTACCTCACTCCAGTTGCTCACTGTCCAATCTGATGGGCATAAGATATCTCTATTGCAGGAAACATAGCCCTTGGGTTTGGTAAGATGCTGGCAGGCCTCAGAGGGAAGAGCTTGTTCATCAGACCCCACAGTTCGGATACAAAGGACAGTCCTTTTCTTCTCTCCACTAGGTCCACAAGTAGTTGAGCATTGTTGCCATTCTCCAGCCCACCATCTACAAAATATGTTTAGCAGATATTATTCAATATCAAATGTGCAAATACACATTTTTAAACATTCCTCTTTTAAAATGTATAAGTCCAACCATTAATATTATTATGTAGAAACTCCTCCGGTGGGAGGCAAGGCAAAGCACAGCCGGAGAAAGAAATGCCGGGGGACTGATGTAAGCTAGAACATCTTTATTGGCACAGTATACTGTCTGTTCCAATAAGATGTCTCTGCTATCAAATCAGTCCCCCGGCATTTCTTTCTCCGGCTGTGCTTTGCCTTGCCTCCCACGCGAGGAGTTTCTACATTCTTGTCTACCCAGAGCACGCCGGGCTGTTGATTCAGAACTCGCTTCACCGGAGCTCGCAACCCCCGCCGGTCACGTGACCACCCGCTGTGAAGGATCGCACACAGCAGGTGAGCGGCAGAGAGTGGATCAAAGGGCCGCTTCAAAGGAGATCCCAGCTGATATCCGCCGACCGTGACCAGAGGAGTACTGGAGGAAGGAGCGGCGAGAGGATCGTGGAGCACACGGCACTACACATGTCTATGTGAGTTTCTTTTTATCTTTAGTTTATCTGGAGCTCACTCTGGAGCCAACTGCTGGAAAAGATTTATCACTAGTGTGTAGTTTGCTACCCCATCCCCAGTCATACAGCGAGAAGGCTCAACGTGTTTCATTGCTTCTGAGCACCTGAGGGGTTAACTGTTGTTCACCCCATACTACCATCTAATATTATTATTTGTATTTGTTGTTAATTTCGCCAACATATTACGTAGCGCAGTACATAGGGTGGGAGCACAAAAAACAATAACATTATAAACATTAACATAAATGTAACAGTAGTAAGGGGAGCCATGCCCCTGCTTACAATCTATAAGGAAGGGTAAGTGGAAACCTAGGGTAACATCAAAATAAACAAGAAATAAACTGATGGTCTTCCCTGTGCTTCCTGGACTAGGCCTAGTTTACTCCCTAGGCCCAAGGTAAGCCCTGAGTCCCTTTCAGATTGTGGGTTGCTGTAGGGACAAGCCCCTTATATTGGACATGCCCCTGTAGTGTGCAATCATATAGGGACACAGGAAGATGCTGCACGGCATGCTGTCTTGGACCAGACCACCACCGCAAGCCAAGAGAATCTCATCATGGTGGGACCCTCGGCTGGAGTCCACCCCAAGTAGGTGGACACCATTGCTGATGGGAAGGCGTGGCACCAGACGAATCCATTTCCTCAGTTGTTGGTACCAGGTGCTGGCAGTACGATACAGTCAACAAGTGCCCCAACTACACTCTCTTATGTGGACAGCGCTGTCACACGCGTCTACGATCACTGGGTGGGAGAGACAATTGGGGCTGGACACTGGGACACTGGTGCCCCCTGCACCCGAGTATTGGGAAGTTTACTACATATCTGTGTATACATATGTTGGTGTAGCTGCTCATTACTCTTTCTGGTTATAAGTTGCGTGTTCGGTAAAACCTGCCAATATACTGTATACTGCATGTGTATTTATTGTATTGGGTCTGTGAGTAGGGTTATCTGGCACTGCCCGATCCTTCGCAGGTGGAGGCTCTGTCACCAGAACCAACCAGGTACACCCCAGGCTCCCGCAGCAGCAGTTCAGGCCTCCTGTGAGCCAACAGGTAAAACGCACCACTACACTTACTCGGTAGCAACTCTCTCAGCGGGTGGGGGAAGCGCGTTACACACGTTTACACAGAATTGTATAAGCGTAATATAAAAATTACTTTCCACATATTTATCTAAGTTTGGCAAGTGGAATTATTTTTCTAATCTCAATGTCATTGCCAGAACAGTGTCAGAGAACTTAAGAAATGCATGTTATTACTTGAAGATAGAGCTGAGAAATGTTTCATTGCATTTCGTGTAAGTTCAGATAGAATCAAACAGCTAACTCACAGTAACATTCCTTGCAGTACATTGTAAATGTTAACATGATTATACAGTATCAGTGCATAGTAAGAAAATACATTTCTGAACAACAACATGCTTCAGTACACAGATGCCTAAGGTATTATTTTTTTCTACCCCCAAATAATGATCTTACTGTAAGTAATACTGTTCTGCCTCAGCAAATAATTGTATTGTGATTCTTGCATGTCTTTCTTTTACAAATCACTACAGTATTATATGGTTATTCTTTTTAAAGCATCATACCCATCAAGAATGTACTGGTGATACTGTAAAAAACAAAAACAAAAAGAAAGAAAAAACCTACTCTGGCAAAATGTGAAATCTTATGTTTTTATTTTTAAATAAATCTTTTCAGTATTAGATAATATGATTGTTTTGTTTGTTGTTTTATTCAACTCTTAATCCAATTTTAATGCGTTTTATAAAGCATCTTTTGATTTCTAAAGCAGGTTTTAGCCCAGCTCCAAGCAGTGCAAGATCTTTGCAACACTTTCCTGTAGGGATGATTTTGCAATGTTCCCAGAGTTTGAGCTGTAAACTGTAACTATACAGTAGATAATGTTACCTTCGTAATATGAGGATACATTGTAGTTGTTGTAGTTAGGCCGTGCGTTATAGTGCCCGCGACGGGCGACGGCGATGCGACGTCGCCCAAAAACAATACATTGCTGCCGCAGCGTTGCGCTTATATTAAGCGCAACGGCGACAATGCGACAGAGCGAGGTTGCGTCCGCCAAAATTGGAAGTTGCATAATATGATTTTTCAAGGGCTCGCCCATGTGACAGCCCTGAAACCATCAATATGCCAGAAAGCCCGCGACGCCGCAAAGCGAATTAACTTTCGCTGGCGGCGACGGCGACGGGGGACGTCGCGCCTTACTCTGACTGAAGCGCCATTATGTTAGGCACACAATCAGGATTTTGACAGATTATAAACAGGAGCACCAAATGATTGTTGCTTAGGTAAAATGCAGAATTATACATTATCACGTTGCTTATATATATACAAATAATAAAAAATATAAAGACAAAAAAACTTGGAAAGTAGTATTACTGCTTTAATATATGTGAAAAACGGAATTATGTTGCGCTTCAGTTTTTTTATTTAATATGGCCATTTCCATTGTCCCTAATTGGAAGGTTTTTTGAAGGATGGTAATAAAGATGGTTAGAGAAACTAAATTTGTACGTATGATACATATATAAGATACAGTGCCTGATTTAAGCTAACTTGTATTTTCAAGTGGTGAAAAGTCGATGGTATACCACAATTGTGACATACAAATTATACAGAAATGAAATTAGTGTACCGTAACTAACATTTTGGACATTATAAAAATATACAATACATATTAGTCATTACAGTAATATACTGATATAGAAAAGAAAGGATGTAACAGAGACGCTAGTATACCTGATGGGTTAATAAATGCAAATGCAACCATACAAAGTGGATATGAAGGATTCAATGCGTTTCAACTAGGCTTCGTCAGGAATCATCAGGAAGTCTAGTGAAACGCGTTGAATCCTGCTGTGGGGAGGACTTACGATCCAAGTACTTGCAGCCGAGTGTCCCGATAGAGCTACTTTCCCTTAATGAGAGTCGTCACCGGCAGTGACGTACACGGATGTGAAGGAGTCTACAGATGGGACCAATGGAGCACTAGGATTGTTTACAGAGTCCTCTTCAGTTGATAAGTCATTTGTATAAAATTTGAGTGTTTTATAACATAATCTGTTTATGTGGCAATATCAACTCAACCCCCATTATCACGCGACCTGTTACAACGCGAATCCGCTTACAGTATAACGCGTGCAAGCGTGGCTCCAATTTTCGTATTTATGAATACTTTAACAACACATTATTGTTGTCTTAAATACTTTATTGTACAATGCATACATTGTACATTTTTCTAACGTGATCCGCTTATAAGCTGCAATGTGATTCTTTGGATCCAAAAACAGCGTTATAAGGAGGTGAGCTGTATATTCTATTGGATATATTACACATTGTAAGCTCTCTTTCTCTCGAGTTTACTGGATAAAAGACCCTGATTTAAGAAGAGACCATTGTAGTGCTCCCATCAGAGAGAGAGGGATCTATGATATGCTATCTTTATTATACAAATCTTGAGTGGGACCAACATCTTTTTTAGTTTAATTCACTGTCACTATTGGCTACACCATTATTGTTATTTTTTATTCACATATTCTTCATGTGAACTACAAGCGCTTCCCCTTACTTGAAGTATACTGTATATATCCGGCTGATGAATCAGAACAGGTGGTAATAAACCACCTACTAAATGGAACAGAATATGTTTGTAAATAATGAATACTAACCAAACTGCTGCTGATTTGCACAGATAAGGACAACTGTCCCAAGTAATTATGAACGTAGGTAAGCTCCATCTTACAACATCACATAGGAATGGAACAACCATGTTATAGCTAAACAAAGCTGGAAATGCAAAACAAGATCACTGCATTCTCTACAGAATGCTGCATTTTATTGATTTGATACTGTATATTCAGTTTACTTTTTCTTTAATTGACATTTGACACAAGACAGATCCACAATGAATATTCACTCATTGATACTGGAGATTTTGTCGTCCCTGTGATCGCCCTTAGGACACCTGCATTCGTTTGACAGGTCTACTTATATAGTCTCACAATCTCTGTCTACTACTCCTCTTAATGTATCTTCTATTAAGCCTGTGCTGTGGTCAAACTGTGTAAGAAATATTTGTTTACTTTACCAGTGAATACAAAACTCAATGGTTTCCTCCCCCTTATAGGCATACAACAAGCTTTTGTATCTGTATATACAATTTGGAGCAAAACACAAAAATTGCTCAGGTGTTGTGTGTTACCAA
Organism: Ascaphus truei; assembly: GCA_036426205.1. Taxonomy (NCBI): domain Eukaryota; kingdom Metazoa; phylum Chordata; class Amphibia; order Anura; family Ascaphidae; genus Ascaphus; species Ascaphus truei. The sequence continues at coordinate 774 of WSYH01014588.1, read as the reverse complement.
ATACTATTTTATGTGTGTTTTTCTACTGACGGATCACTCTTCGATAAAGGCCAGTAGGCTGAAACGCGTTAGAGGACCCGTCAGTATACTGTGCCAATAAAGATGTTCTAGTTTACATCAGTCCCCCGGCATTTCTTTCTCCGGCTGTGCTTTGCCTTGCCTCCCACCGGAGGAGTTTCTACATTCCTGTCTACCACAGAGCACGCCGGGCTGTTGATTCAGAACTCGCTTCACCGGAGCTCGCAACCTCCGCCGGTCACGTGACCACCCGCTGTGAAGGATCGCACACAGCAGGGTAGGCGGCAGAAGAGTGGATCAAAGGGCCGCCTTCAAACGGAGATCCCAGCTGATATCCGCCGAGCTGTGACCAGAGGAGTACTGGAGGAAGGAGCGGCGAGAGGATCGTGGAGCTCACGGCGCTACACATGTCTATGTGAGTTTCTTTTTATCTTTAGTCTATCTGGAGCTCACTCTGAGCCAACTGCTGGAAAAGATTTATCACTAGTGTGTAGTTTGCCTGACCCCCATCCCCAGTCATACAGCGAGAAGGCTCAACAGTGTTCATTGCTTCTGAGCGCCTGAGGGGTTAACTGTTGTTCACCCATATATACCGTACATAATTAACATGAAGTATCTGTAGTGGGAGTAGTTATGGCTAAATATCAGCATCCCCTAACGAAATCACAATGATATGGTTAGGGCAATCTGTATATTATCCATCTTAACATAAATGTACATGTGAACCTAATCGGCACATTTCTTTTAAACACCATA
>WSYH01014587.1:0-15384 GCA_036426205.1 Ascaphus truei | reverse complement strand
GTATGTGCAAAATAGTTATGGTAATTTATTAGATCAAAAAATAATGAAAAAACAAACAGCTGACTGGAGAGACAGCCTGACTAATTTAGACAGGTAATCATATTGATACACTCAAAATAACAAAAATACAATATTGTAAACCCAGCATGAATAATACAGTATCATAGAATAATAGATCACTTATGGGAACAAAACTCCCGCAGTGAAAAAAGACCGGCCGGTCATAATGAATGATACTAAGCTTAAGGTAATTGGATATCAGACCTAAAAGGAAACCTATACAATTATACTAAATAAATAACAGATATGCTATACCAGAATACAGGATATTAGATCATAAAAAACCTGTAAGCCTAATACCAGACACACAGTGTATATCAATAAGGAAGTATATATATTAAGTACTTCAGTGACCCAAATACATATGTCATATTAATGGGGAAAAATTGAGGAAGATACTCAGCTCCTTGGTGGCATGATACTGCAGTCTCAGGTAAGCATAGTCCACAAAAAATGTTTCCATGGAAAAAACAAAAATAATTGTCCCAATAGAGTGTAAGCAGGCAGGGTCAGCAGCAGCAACAGTTAAAAAATTCCCACTAACGCGTTTCGCCCGCTATGGCTTCTTCACAAGTGGTACTAGGGCCATAGAGCAAGAACATTTAAATAGGGCTACTGGTTATGACGTATTTCGCGCAAAAAAAACCCTTACAAAGGTGCACAGCATAAACATCATAATTAGTGTCCGTTTATTGTGTAGATGGAGCTTGGTTCCAGCTAGATGGCGCTGGTAATTCTCAAGGTGCCTACTATATTCTCAATACTCAATGAAGTAATGCTGTATGACATCGCGTAATCCCACGAGAACAGAGGAACAAATCCTGCTCATGCTCAGCATAGCCTGCCGATAGTGTCTGCCATCTTTGGTGAGGTTATGACTTTGCCCTTACTCAGAGCAACTGCTCAAATGCACGATCAGAGGAGTCAGTTCCTCGCTCATGCGCAGTGTGTGTAACAGCTTCAAACAGCCCCACAGAGATGTTTGGCTGTTTGATGATACTTGCACTTCTCCTGAAAGATGAAAAAATGCATAATATTTGCAGCAGCCCATGTCAGAGCCATTCCTGGTCCCATGTAGAGTAAGTATATGAGACTCCTTATTAGAGATCCAGCCACAGCCCATGAACATATAAACAGATACATCAATGATGAAAATGTCCATCTGAGAGGTTTAACACCATTAGTGCCGGTGATAATAGTATTCCCTTGTGATATAGGGAAGTCAGAACCACAATAGGGTAATTTAAAGATCTTCTTAGCAGGAGCAAAAGTAACCTGCAAGTTAACAGTGATAATGATCTAAAGTGGTGGAGAGGAAAGAAAAATAATTAAAATGCCATATTGAAACACAAACCACAATCTGTAAAGGACAAAATCTTTGAATAGATTTTAAATCAATCTCCAAGTAAGGGTGAAAGGATGTGAAGGGGAAACATTTAAAAATAAATAAAAGCGAGGATTGTGTATGGATAACTGTAAAAAACTGTTAATAAATTAATATAAAAAACCGTCGTAAATGTTTCCCCTTCACATCCTTTCACCCTTACTTGGAGATTGATTTTAAATAACCTCACCAAAGATGTCCGACACTATCGGCAGGCTATACTGAGCATGAGCAGGATTTGTTCCTCTGGTCTCGCGGGATTACGCGATGTCATACTACTTCATTGAATATTGAGAATATTGTAGGCACCTTGAGAATTACCAGCGCCATCTAGCTGGAACCAAGCTCCATCTACACAATAAACGGATACTAATTATGATGTTTATGCTGTGCACCTTTGTAAGGGTTTTTTTGGCGCGAAATACGTCATAACCAGTAGCCCTATTTAAATGTTCTTGCTCCATGGCCCTAGTACCACTTGTGAAGAAGCCTTAGCGGGCGAAACGCGTTAGTGGGAATTTTTTAACTGTTGCTGCTGCTGACCCTGCCTGCTTACACTCTATTGGGACAGTTATTTTTGTTTTTTCCATGGAAACATTTTTTGTGGACTATGCTTACCTGAGACTGCAGTATCATGCCACCAAGGAGCTGAGTATCTTCCTCAAATTTTCCCCATTAATATGACATATGTATTTGGGTCACTGAAGTACTTAATATATATACTTCCTTATTGTTATACACTGTGTGTCTGGTATTAGGCTTACAGGTTTTTTATCATCTAATATCCTGTATTCAAGTATAGCATATCTGTTATTTATTTAGTGTAATTGTATATGTTTCCTTTTAGGTCTGATATCCAATTACCTTCAGCTTAGTATCATTCATTATGACCGGCCGGTCTTTTTTCACTGCGGGAATTTTGTTCCCATAAGTGATCTATTATTCTATGATACTGTATTATTCATGCTGGGTTTACAATATTGTATTTTTGTTATTTTGAGTGTATCAATATGATTATCTGTCTAAATTAGTCAGGCTGTCTCTCCAGTCAGCTGTTTGTTTTTTCATTATTTTTTGATCTAATAAATTACCATAACTATTTTGCACATACTTGTCTGAGTACTTTTTAGAGGTTTTATTTTTTGTGTTTATATATTTACTTTTTCCTCTAGCACCGCCTAGCAGCTAATGTGTTTGCTGTGATTTCTTTTTCAGATATATTTTTCTGGTTAAGTTAGGTTTAGACATTGCATTTACTTATTGGAAGTTGATGCGGTATTCACTTTCTGTGTATGTTATATATTGTTACTGTCTATCAGTGTTCCTAGAATACCTGCTCCACCAATATAATACTATCTGATGGTTTTTTGTAGAATTTATAATAATGGATTTTAATGCTAGAGAGCAAGAACGTTTAAAAAACGCCGATGAAATATTTTTTATGGCTGATGTTAGCCACATTCAGGCACCACAATTGGTATCAGCTGTGGGGAGGGATAATATTAAGCTCCTAAATGCACTAATGCGTAAGCGTGCAAGAGTGTGGTGGAATAAGACTGCCCTAGAGAGATATCTTGATCACAAACTTATACCTAGGGGTCTAAGAATTAAAACTTTTCCTGCATTCCAATTCAGTGATCCAAATCATAAAGTCAGATGGGAGGAAGTACTTAATAACTGCTCGTTCGAATTAATGTCTATTCTTATCGAACATGATTCAAATACTTTTAAGGAAGTCTCTCTAGAAATAGAGATGATACAAAAGAATCTTGATCCCAGTGACTTACAATTTGTTAAAACAATTGAGGAGGATATTGTGAAATATGAAACTGAAATTACTGATATTAAGAAACTCAAGTTTAATCGTGATTCTGTCGACTACCAAACAGATAAAGTTTACAACTGGCAACATGGTAGGAGAACTACCAAGAAATCTAGACCCCAGAATGCAAATACCACAGCTGCTGTATCCGGTGCAACATCGACAGATATTGACTCCTCAGACTACGACTCCAGGCACTCAGTGGAAGGAGATGTAGGTCCATCATCTTTTTTAGGACAAAGTCAGGGACAAGATCAGTTGCCAGGAGGACAAGGCGTGGGAAGTCGTCAACTAAGAGACAGAGTGCGGTACGGCTACAAAGGCAGGAAGAGAAGGGGCAACTATGCCAAGTGGTGAGTGACGAATTAACTGTTATTAATCTTTCTGATGTGGTCCTTTCCGAGGAACAATTATTTGTTCTTCGGAAGGGACTTTCTTTTTCCCCTACGTTTCAGATTAACAAATTTGATTGGATCAAGGATCTAAACTTGTTTTGTCGTAAATTGCTCCTTACAAAACACTTCAACAAATTTTCCAGTCTTGAGGAGGGCAGACATGAGGATGACAGGACTCTCAACACACAGGAGAGTGAGCTATTACAGGATTTGGTCTTACCATCATTGACCGATATTGGGACAGTTAATGAGTTAAGTTTAGTATCTAATTTCAAGCCTAAATCAACTTTTTGTTCTCCTATACAAACCAATTCGTGCGTTGAAATTTTTGCCAAATCTTGTTACAGAGGACATACTAAACTTACCTAAAAAGACAGGTTTTAATAATTTATCTGGCTCACAATGGAGGGCTCTAACCGATCTGAGCAGACTATCTACTGTGGAGATCAAACCGGCAGATAAAGGTGGTAACGTGGTGATTTGGCCTAAAATTCAAAAGGAAAAAGTGGTTTTCAGACAACTTAAAGATATCAAATGTTATTCCGAACTTGGTTCTGATCCAACAGAGAAATTCCAGTTGGAGTTGGATTGTATCTTAGAGAGTGCCTGCTCGCAGGGTACAATTAATATACAAATTTGCAAAGGTCTGTTAACCAAATTTCCAGTAGCACCAACGTTCTATATGTTACCTAAGGTTCACAAACACCCCCTTAACCCACCAGGCAGGCCCATTGTGGCAAGGATTGGGGGTCTAAGTGAACCAATCTGCCGCTTTGTCGATACTTTTCTGTATCCCATAGTAGAGACTCTACCTACCTTCATACGTGACACTATGGATGTTCTATCAAGACTGGATGAAATCACTGTTGATGGTAATGTGATCCTAGCAACATGTGATGTGGAAGCATTATATACTTCCATTCATCACAAGGACGGTCTGGCAGCATCACATAAATTTCTTTCGATGACTAATCTGACACGACCTTTAGTGGATTTTTTGATGGAGCTGATGACTATTATTCTCAAACATAATTATTTTCTGTTTAAGAATAAATTTTATTTACAGGTAAGGGGTACTGCAATGGGGGCGGCATGCGCCCCCTCATATGCCAACCTTTTTTTAGGTTGGTGGGAACGTGAGGTGGTCTTTATAGAGGCCAACAGTGCCATGACAGATCGGGTTCTGTTGTGTTCGAGATACATCGATGACATCCTGATCCTCTGGCAGGGCAGTGCGGAGGATTTCGGTCAGTTCATCGGTGTGCTCAACCACAACAGCCTGAATATTAGTTTGACCTCCAAATGTAGTTCTACCTCAATCGATTTTTTAGATTTATGTATTACGATTGATGGTGACGGTCACCTATGCACTGACATATTTTGGAAAGAGACTGCTACAAATGCAATCCTACATGCTACAAGCTCCCATCCTCAACATCAGATTTCGGGAGTACCGATTGGCGAATTTATTCGCCTGAAACGTAATTGCTCAAACCCTAAGACTTATGAATCTAGAGCATTGGAGATGAAGCACAGGTTTCAAACTAGAGGTTACAGTAAGACAATTATAAAAAAGGATATGAACGCAGTAAAAGTATGACAGGGGTTTCTTTATTAACACCAAAAATTAAAGAATAAGATTCCCATAAAATAAGATTTATTGGAACGTACAATCAGCAGTGGAATCAGTTGCGTGGAATTCTGCAAAAACATTGGTCAATCCTTATGATGGACCTGGACCTCAAACAGAAACTCGGACCGAAAGTAGAGCTAACAAGCAGAAGGTCTCCCAATTTGAGAGACAAATTGGTACATAGCCACTACACTACACCAAGTACTCCTACTTTCTTGTCAAAATTTGACAAGAAAGGATTTTTTTAAATGCGGTGGCTGCTTTGTTTGCAAATTTGTTAGACAAACCTCTACTTTTCAGGATCAACAGGGACATCATGAGTATAAGATCAAACAATTTCTGACCTGTCGCTCTAAGGGGGTGATATATTGCTTGCTGTGTCCCTGCAACAAAAGGTATGTAGGAATGACAACTAGAGAAGTTCGTTTCAGAATATTGGAACATAGTAGGAACATTAAATCAGCATTAAGGGATATAGAATCTTTAAAAAAAATTACATCTGTGGCTAAACATTTTTTACAGGAACACAATGCTGACAATTCAGTTCTCTCCGCGTTTGCAATAGAACGTGTCTCTTTGGGGATACGTGGAGGAGATTTCGAAAGAGCACTCCTGCAACACGAATGCAGGTGGATTGTCACCCTAGGATCTATGCTATCCAATGGTCTTAATGACTATTTGGGATTTACAATGTTCCTGTAAATGCCACTTGCGATCTCTTTCCCAATTTTTGGTCTCCCCTCTACCCGCTCCCCTTTCCCTCTTTTTTCCATCTATTCCATGCTTATGCATAGTAAGAATGTGTTTTAAGGGGTGTTTTATTATAGGGGGGTTTGGTTTACGACTGTTTTTTAATATTAATTTATTAACAGTTTTTTAGATTTATCCATACACAATCCTCGCTTTTATTTATTTTTAAATGTTTCCCCTTCACATCCTTTCACCCTTACTTGGAGATTGATTTAAAATCTATTCAAAGATTTTGTCCTTTACAGATTATGGTTTGTGTTTCAATATGGCATTTTAATTATTTTTCTTTCCTCTCCACCACTTTAGATCATTATCACTGTTAACTTGCAGGTTACTTTTGCTCCTGCTAAGAAGATCTTTAAATTACCCTATTGTGGTTCTGATTTCCCTATATCACAAGGGAATACTATTATCACCGGCACTGATGGTGTTAAACCTCTCAGATGGATTTTTTTCATCATTGATGTATCTGTTTATATGGTTCATGGACTGTGGTTGGATCTCTAATAAGGAGTCTCATATACTTACTCTACATGGGACCAGGAATGGCTCTGACATGGGCTGCTGCAAATATTATGCATTTTTTCATCTTTCAGGAGAAGTGCAAGTATCATCAAACAGCCAAATATCTATATGGGGCTGTTTGAAGCTGTTACACACACTGCGCATGAGCGAGGAACTGACTCCACTGATCGTGCATTTGAGCAGTTGATCTGAGTAAGGGCAAAGTCATAACCTCACCAAAGATGGCCAACACTATCGGCAGGCTATACTGAGCATGAGCAGGATTTGGTCCTCTGTTCTCGCGGGATTACGCGATGTCATACAGCACTACTTCATTAAGTATTGAGAATATAGTAGGCATCTTGAGAATTACCAGCGCCATCTAGCTGGAACCAAGCTCCATCTACACAATAAACGGACATTAATTATGATGTTTATGCTGTGCACCTTTGTAAGGGTTTTTTTGGCGCGAAATACGTCATAACCAGTAGCCCTATTTAAATGTTCTTGCTCCATGGCCCTAGTACCACTTGTGAAGAAGACTTAGCGGGCGAAACGCATTAGTGGGAATTTTTTAACTGTTGCTGCTGTTGACCCTGCCTGCTTACACTCTATTGGGACAATTATTTTTGTTTTTTCCATGGAAACATTTTTTGTGGACTATGCTTACCTGAGACTGCAGTATCATGCCACCAAGGAGCTGAGTATCTTCCTCAATTTTTCCCCATTAATATGACATATGTATTTGGGTCACTGAAGTACTTAATATATATACTTCCTTATTGAAATACACTGTGTGTATGGTATTAGGCTTACAGGTTTTTTATCATCTAATATCCTGTATTCTGGTATAGCATATCTGTTATTTATTTAGTATAATTGTATAGGTTTCCTTTTAGGTCTGATATCCAATTACCTTCAGCTTAGTATCATTCATTATGACCAGCCGGTCTTTTTTCACTGCGGGAATTTTGTTCCCATAAGTGATCTATTATTCTATGATACTGTATTATTCATGCTGGGTTTACAATATTGTATTTTTGTTATTTTGAGTGTATCAATATGATTATCTGTCTAAATTAGTCAGGCAGTCTCTCCAGTCAGCTGTTTGTTTTTTCATTATTTTTTGATCTAATAAATTACCATAACTATTTTGCACATACTTGTCTGAGTGCTTTTTAGAGGTTTTCTTTTTTGTGTTTATATATTTACTTTTTTCCTCTAGCACCGCCTAGCAGCTAATGTGTTTGCTGTGATTTCTTTTTCAGATATATTTTTTTGGTTAAGTTAGGTTTAGACATTGCATTTACTTATTGGAAGTTGATGCAGTATTCACTTTCTGTGCATGTTATATATATAGATATAGTGCTCAATAAAAAATATAACCGTGCAAATGTGTTTGTTAAAATTATTCAGTGATATAAAATCGCAGCTCAACCCTTTTGTAGAGACGGTCCAATTCTCCTTAGACAGATCTTCAAAGGTAGGTTATTGGGGAGCGCAGATACCACCATATATGAAAAAATATATAAACCTTATATAGTGTAGTATTTTCTTAGATAGGAGACATCTTTGGTAAAAACAGAAAAGGGGACTCGCACTTTCCCAGTGAATCAACAGTAATGGTTTAACCCGATGGATGGTCAGCTCTGGTGGACACAGCGTCTTTGTCCTCAATATAAGAAGAACACACTCAGTGCAACATTGCTAGTTCAATATAAGTTATATTAAAACGAAAAGTATCACACTTACATTTGAACACAATGGCATATACACATAAGAATTATAGCTGGCCCGATTCCTCTAAGCTCCTGGACTGCGTCGCGTCACTTCCGGCGGTCGACCGCGTCACTTCTGGTTTCGGAAATTCCATTTTTAAGAGCCGTGGGTGCAGGGCAGTCACTGGAGCACACAGGGCCTACTCAGTCTCAACTCTACGCGTTTTGCTTCGATAGAAGCTTCTTCAGGAGTCATCAGGCAAACAAGAAGTAGATGAGGGCAGGCGGGTGTGAAGTAGCTGGCACCACAGGCAGGGCACGTAGCTTCACAGTATAGGTCTTTACCCGAATAGGCACAAGTTGGGCATAGACACATCACAAGGGTGGCATCCCTAGTTATTACTTCTAGGTATCCCCAAGGCAAGGAGTAATGTCCTGCGGCAGAGTCCATCATTTTGGATTGGACTAAAGTGTGTGTAGGCAGAAGTACAGTTAGGATAGCTCCGCCGTTGCTGCTGGCTCCGAAGAACTGGGGGTGCGGTCGGGCACTTCCGACAACTCATGCCTTGTCTTTGGTAGTTCATGAGCATTGGTTGTCACAGTGCCCTCTCCCTCTGGTGGAGATTAGTGGAGGGACCCACAGTGACAGGGCATGACTTGGGCTCCTGAATGAGCAAGTCACATCGCTGGGGTGGAGTGTGGTTTTCACACCATAGACGGATCCCAAGTTCCCGGGAGTAGGGTGCACCTATTATCACGTTGTTCATGCTGAGCACAACCTTGTGGCCGTCGGCAGGAAGCTGGATGCCATTTTGAAACAGTTCACCTCCGGGTTGAACCTGGGCCGTTATGACTGGCATGTCGTCTGCAGCCCCACCCATAAGCACAATGTCCTAACTGTCTGTTCCCTCTGGTGGAACCAGAAGTCCTAAGCAGCACAAAAAGGGCGCGGTTATGGCTTTCGTGCCACTCAACATACTTGCAACACTGGTTTCTGAAGTTTGCAACTGGATCACGTTGTCTGCGTGGTTCTGGTGGGAACTAATTTCTTGTGGTCTCTGCGGCATATAGATTAGCAGTCTACCAAGAGTAGGTTGTAATCGAGGCTAGCAAAGCTCCATCTCGATACGCTGCACACGATTACAGTCCATTACAAGCACTCTGTGGTTCCATAGTCAGGCTACTGGCTAGTAGTTCTCTGGGTTCTTCTAGTGGAGGTTCAGGCACCTTGTATGTCAGGCACCCCTCCTCAGATACTCCCTATGCAGTACCCTTATGCCACCCCACTTGGGTGCCAGTATCGCAGACCCTTCCTTCAGTGGCTCCTGGGACTTCCAGGTACACCCCTTCTAGGCATCTCGACTACCCGCCTTAGGGTGACTTAAAACAGCAATAGCCTTGTGCCTCCAGACCATTCACCTGATAGGGCCGTCTAGGTCATAGTTCCATAGCTGGGAAAGTGGTCCCTGGTTATGGTATGCCGGGGTCCCCTGAACACTATACCTAGCCTCCCTCCTTCAATTTCAGTACTTGCTCTGGAAGCCTACCTTGTTACTTGCGCTTTGTTTCGCTGTAAGCCTGTCCTGTTACAGATCTCAGCAGCGCCTCCAAATATAATGGTGTTTCGCCCACCCAATCGCAGATAGGGGCCATTACAGGGGATGTGGTGCATATACCTGCTGGCAACAGGAGGGCTGAGTTGTCTGTTGATGGTAGTGGGGAAACAGGAACAGGCTTCTGGGCTTCATACCCCACATATCTCCTTAGCAGTACAGCGCCTCCCACCAATAAAATACCAAATTTAAAATAAAACACAAAAATATACAAGAATCAAAACAAGCAAACACAAAAAAAACACAAGAGTTAAATTAGCAAACACCAAAAATAAACAAATATTCAAAAAATAAAACACCAAAAATAAACAAGAATAAAAAAATTAATTACAAACAATAATTAGACACAACAATCAATAAAAATACATATAAAATAAATAGAAACAAGCATTTGCCAAAAAATGCATTGATTTGTCACTGTATCTATAGCCCTAAAGGGGCATAGATAAAGACATTGGCAGTCAATGTGCAAGCAAAAAAAAATCATTTTTAAAATACAATCAAAATACCTGAAATATACAATTATATACATTAAATGCTTTTCTTACCTTTAGTTGTTTTCACTCTCCGATTCTCAATGCATCTGGAAGCGCTCAATCCGCGAATCAATGATCCTCAACTTCAGGTAAATTCTGTTCTTCTTTCTTCTGTTAGTCTCTTCTTTCTTGAGTCTTCTCCTTCTGTATTTATAATCCCATTCCAGGCCGGATATTGTCCCATCACGTTCTTGAGGTCAAATGAGATGGGACAGGCCTTATATAAGGCCTGTGACTTTACATTTGACTGTCAAATGATACACCTCTAATCCGATTGGATGGTGTACCATGTGACAGGATCTGTTTTTTTTAAAGGATGTTACGTCATGTAAAGGGAGGGAAGCCAGCCAATCAGGAAGGCTGTGCTTCACTCCTTTAAGATGAAATCACCAAAAAAAGATAGCAGCCATCTCATTACTCCAACCAAAAGGATTATGATATATACCATGTGAGGCATCACGTGGTATATTCCCAATCTGATTAGTTGTAGTGACCAATGTGACAGATTCTATTTTTTAAAAGGATGTGACATACATCGGGAATCGGAGGGTAAAGACATCTACAGGAATGAAAAACATTTAATGTATATCATTTTTATTTTTCAGGTGTTTTAATTGTATTTTTTAATTTGCATTTTTTTGCTTGCCCTTTGATTGCCCAGAGACCCCTGTACACCCACGGAAACCCTCTTGAGAACCGCGTAACACCAGGGGAAAACCCCCGGATACCTCCTGTTGGTACAGGGGGTCGGTGAAGGTAGTAGCAACCCCAGGTTGGTGTTTAGGCCTTGAGGGAGGGTAGTGCAAGAGGTTAACCCCTTCATTACCTTAGTGGTTGTAAAAGCTAAGGTAATAAAGGGGTTAACTTCTACTGCCACCCTCCCGCAAGACCTAAACACCCACCCAGGGGGAAATACAAGTTTTACCCACCACCTGTACCAACAACAAATCAGTGCCTGCTTTTTAACCCTATCTTTAGCTTAGCGGTTAACCGCTAAGTTAATGAAACTGGCTGATATTTTTTTTCTGCACAGGATTGATACCAGAGGCCAGTGTACAGCCCCTAGAGACCCTCGGACACCCCCTGGAAACCCGCGGACACCCTCGGGCCCCCTCATGGACCCGCAGGGACCTCCCTGAGACCCCAGAGGACCACCAAACACCCGCAGGGACCACGGACACCCGCAGGGACTCCTGGAGGTCTCCTGGAGGTCTCCAGGAGGTCTCCAGGAGGTCCCCGCCGACCTCCAGTATCAATCCTGTACAGAAAAAAAAGAAAAGGCTTTTATGCATCTTGCAATATCTTTAGCACCAATCTTTAGATGGCGACAAAATATTGCAAAATTTTAAAGTTCGATAAGCTTATCACTGTTTAGTGAATAGCAATTACTGGCAAAAAAAAGTGATTTTTTTTTTTGCCTTAATTTTTTGCTTTAGGGTGTTAGTGGTCATTAAAAAGCCGTTATATTTATTTTGTTTCATGTTATTCAAAAACTAATTAAAATATTTTTTTTAAATGCTGTTTTACTGTAACGCGATACTGTAATCACTGTTATGCGCTTTAAGGACATTTACAGATGCAGCCACCAGTATCCGATGATTTGCCTGGGAAAATACTGTGGCTATCTCACAGTTAATGCTGCAACATTTCTGTGAGATTCTGCAGCCAGACTAATGGCCCATCGGATTACGAAGCAGGGGTCCCTGCAGTCCCATTAAGTTTGAATGGGAACTTCAGGGACCCCCACTGTGTTAATCTGATGGGCTATTATTCTGGCTGCAGAAACCTCACAGAAATGTTGCAGTTTACTGGGAGATTGTCCCAGATTTTCCAAGGCAAGTCATCGGATACTGGTGGCTGCATCTGTATTGTGCCTTAGACCACTTATCACTGTTTAGTGAATACGTCCTAAATGTGCCTAAAAGTATCCTTCCACTTTAAAGATTACACAGACTGGTACAAATCAGTTTACTTCAGACAAAAAAGAGGAAGCTAGACTACAACTTCACAGAGTAGACGAGGGTGAAAGAGACTCTTAACCCAAGAATATCAGATCCTGCTGGGAAATTGCTAGATGTTTGACAAAGCACAGTACATTTTTTAACTTTGACACAAATGTATATCCTTTATCTAAAATGAAAAAATGTTCATTTTAACTCTCATATTAATGCTGGTATGCCGAGGACCAGAAAGGCTCTATGACATGCCAGTTAGGTTTATATACTGTGTAGAACTCATGTGATAACAGGGAGAAATTCATTCCAAGCAGTCTTTTCTCTTTATTTGACTCCCCCTACCCACCTTCTCCTCCAACTTCCCGTCCTTCCTTCACTTCAACTCAAGCATTCGCCAACTACTTTAAAGGCAAAGGGGATGTTATCCATGAGGACATTTCTTCTGTTCCTTCCCGCTCATCTCTGCTGCTACCTAAACCTCCTTCTTCCACTCTTGACTCATTTTCTCTGCTTACAGAGTTGAAAACTATGAAGCTGATAGTCTCTTCTCCCTCTAACACATACCCTCTCGTTCCCATCACATCACACCATATCTTATCTCTTACTTTTGTTTTAATCCCCACTCTCATTCACACCTGAAATTCCACCCTGACCTCCGACAATTTCTCCTCCTCCTTTAAGCATGTGGTGTTCACACCTATTCTCAAAATAACCTAGATGCTACAGTACATGCCTTATTAATTCCCATGCTCTCCTGGACCATTTGCAATCTGGCTTTCGTAAAGCTCACTCAGAGACTGTGCTTACTAAAGTAGCCAATTATTATTGTTATTATTATTACATTAAGCTAAATCCCAAGGTCACTTTTCCCTACTAATCCTACTCGATATCTCTGCTGCTTTTCATACACTTCTCCTGCATAATTATTCTAAAATCTCTTGTTATCTGCAAGACAGCCCTATCCTGTTTCTCATCTTACCTCTCTCATCACACAGTTTATGTCTCTGTTGTTAACATGTCTTCATCTTCTTTCTACAGTACCTCTCTGTTGTTGTACCTCAAGGCTCTGTTCTGGGACCTGTCTTTTTCTCTCTCTACACATTATCACTTGGTGACCTCATCAACACTATTGGCATTAGGTATCATCTCTATGCAAAACATATGCAGAAATATCTAACCACCCTTACCCTCATAATATGGGCAAGGCCATACCCTCTTCTCCCAGGTAATGCCTCGTGATAAGTTATATTCTGCCCTAAGCAGGAGCACTCATCACGATGTTTCACCTGCAGAACACGGTCCCACACCCTTTTTATGTTAGGGTATTGTGAGATTATTATAAAGAGAGGTTACTCAGAGTTTGTATAAGATAAGGTTTGTTGTTTATTGTAATACAACAAAATAACACGAAAACATCATAAGGAAGATAGCAAAGAAAATAAGCTAACAATAAGCTAACAATCCATATCTACCTGTGCAGAGATTATTTGCTTAGTATGCCTGTCATACTCACGAACCCAAAGATTTTATGATATGTCATGCCAGTCTCAGTAAGTCTCGTCTCAGTGTGGCTTGCCACTCGGTTCTGTCTAACATGGCCTTACACTAACCGTTTATTATCCATTTCGTACGTGTGGTACGTGATCATTATCTGTGGCTGCTGACTTGTCTTACTGGCAGATTAACCACAGGGTGCCTACAGTTCAAATAACTTCTGCTTTAAGCTAAATACCTGCCTCTTAACGACATGTGTCACAACAATACATCTTGGCCATTCTCAGCAGATCAAAGAAATTCTATCTGCAAAACTTCTGGTAACTGATATTATTTCCAAGGCAAGAAAAAGTAGTTAATATTGTGACAGTATGCTCTAAGCTGTACTAAGACATATAATTATACTATATATGTACCTTATGCTACCTGTAACCTATAACAATTATGCTACAGTATATATATACCTTATGCTACCTGTAATCCATAACACTCACTCCTGCAGTCCAAAGTCTTGGATTGGCTCCTGGCTATATCCTTGTGGATGGGGGCACTCTCTCACCATAATCTTAATATATGTGTAACGGGTTTCCCCCCCCCAATCGCAGATATAGTGTGGGGGTGCAGGAAACATATAGTGTTACTCGGTGTTGTGCATTACCTGTTGGCTCACAGGAGGGCTGAGCTTCCGCCACGGGGAACCTGGGGCAATATACTAGCATATACAATTACAATGATGCAGTGCCTCCACCTGCGATGGCTCCCACCAGAGGGGGAGTGGTTCCACGCAGGACAATACCCATCCCACCCCCAAGTCCAGTGAATCCCACCCAAAGTCTCGCACTCCCAACTCATAGACCAGCGTGTGTATACTGCTGCGAAACACTTTATTCGAGCAAATACCCAGTATGTACCTGGCAGATACCTGGAATGCGCCGCTCCTCATCTCTGACAAGCCCCGTTGCGTTTGCCTTCCCAGCCATGGTTCATGCCTGGCTGACGGGCGGCTGATCTGTTAAATGATAATGATTAGGATTTAATAGGCTGCAATGCTTCGCGTGTCTACCAGATGGCATAAATTCATGAATTGTAATGCAGTATACTGCACCGACACACTTTATTCGAGCAAATACCCAGTATGTACCTGGCAGATACCTGGAATGTGCCGCTCCTCACCTCTGACAAGCCCCGTTGCGTTTGCCTTCCCAGCCTGGGTTCATGCCTGGCTGACGGGCGGCTGATCTGTTAAATTATAATGATTAGGATTTAATAGGCTGCAATGCTTCGCGTGTTTACCAGATGGCATAAATTCATGAATTGTAATGCAATATATATATATACTGTGCAGTATTGCAGCCAGCGGGAATAAAATGCTTCAATCCCTGCCTGGAAAATAACCCAATGCACTCGGGCAGAAAACAGTCACAAACCTCAATACACCCGAGTATACCCGAATTCGTGGGACTAGCCGAGCTCGAATAAAGTGTGTCGCCAGTGTATATATATATATATATATATATATA
>WSYH01014586.1:0-15386 GCA_036426205.1 Ascaphus truei | reverse complement strand
GTTGTCGTCCTCACACCCGCATTGTAACACGCTGTGGAATATGTTGGTGAATTAATAGTGAGAACTGCTCCTTTAAGAGTAGGATCTATAAGGGGCAACATAAGGGGCAACTTGTAGAACCTACTCTATTATTATTGCAATATAGTTATAATGCACCAACATATTCCGCAGCGTGGTACAATGCGGGTGTGAGGACGACAACAACTGTACACTGGTACAGAAGAGGTGGACTGCACAGCTCTGAGGAGCTTGCAATCTAAATAGGAGGGGGGAGTGGAAGCACCCGGTATAGTGGGATAGGGTGTATACAGCACGTAGGAGCTGGGACAGATAGTGAGGGTTTCTGGTAAAGGCAGAAGCTGTGGTATGCAGGATCTGGCATATAGAAAAGCTATACGTTGCTGGCATTGTTCTGCATGTATAGAGCATCCCCCAAAGAACGTTCGGCGGGTGTTCAACGTCTCCGAGCGGCCATGCGTTGGCTGCCTCATCTAGTGCTACGGTACCGAGAACCCAAGAACTGGAGATGAACCGTAGTCTGCTCTGCTGCTTCAACCACGATCCGAGCGAATGTATCGCAGCCGTCCACTACGGCTATCGTAAGGCACCGACGCATTCCGCAGCACGGAACGGCAGCATCACATAGAAGTCGGCACACACTCATACCGCAGGTCTCCTCTCCCAAACCTACAGAGGAGATGACCGTGGGGGGGAAACGGAAGCAACAGGTTAAGTTCCAAAGGGAACAGGTGCTCCTCTGCGTCGGGGATGAACAAGCAGAAGTCCGCGGCGCCAGGACGGTTTCTGCGGTGATGCAGCTGGGTGTGTGTGGGGATGTGGGGGGGCGTCTCATTAACAAATCCTCCCCGGGAAAACGCAGTGTCACCCCCTAAACACCCCATTTCGAGAGACGGAAAGGGGGATTATACACACGATGAAAACGCCTGTCTCATTCTGTTACAACACGCTGCTCCCGGCTGAACCCGGCACAACGCTAAACGGGCAGGAATTATTTGGCACGATAAGGATTAGGTCTCTCTGTGCTCAGCAGCAGTGCTGCAGAGATCGCGGCTCCCTCCCACTTTCCCGGGGATTAGAAACTCATTAACAAATTCTACTGGCTTTTTCTTAGTTTTTACCAAAACCACAAAAAAACGCTTCCTGTAAAAAGGTCCCTTAGATGCCCTAAGGGACAGACTCCCGGAGCTGCCGGAGACTTTAACCCTTTCCCTGTCCGTTGCACACAGCATACAGCAAAAAGTCAAACAATGATCATTTGTGAATCGGACAGTACCGGGCTCAAAGGTTCCGGGGAACAAAGAGATTTTGTTTTTAATGTCTGTAGCCGTGTCCAGCTTTACAACGCGAGGTCACTGATGAGATCCAAAAAGTCGAAATAGTTGTCCGTGTGTAGGCTGCTGGACTTTTTCCCCCGGGCTTTGCTGCAAAACCTGTGTAAGGCCTTGACCCCGCTGCCTACTACAGCGTCCGCCACAGGGACGAGAGCCCTCCCCTCAATGGCGCCGGCCCGCTGCGAGGGGGGGCCGCAGCGCTGTGGCGAGAGTTGCTCCTGCTCTCAATAGAATTGAGAGCAGGACTCGCGACGGAGCGCTAAGCCACGCCCCCCGGCGGTTCAGCCAATGAGGGCGAACCTGCCGGGTGACGTCATGGCCGCGCCCCCGTCACTCCCCCCCGTCTCTCTTCCTGCAGTGAGCTGCAGACCAGGGAATCGGCTGCACGCGCCGCCAATCTCGCGGGCGCGCGTTGCAGCGGAGTTACCGGGGCCTTAGCCTAAGGCTGAGCTTATATTGTGTGCCTTGGCGTGTGTGCGCACGCGCCAAGTACAAAGTGCAGGATCCCTTGATGCCGCTCCTGGTGCGCACGCACACGGCGGAGTTCTGAAAAGACAGGAAATGTGTCTTCTCAAGCGGCGGCTGCGTCACGCGAGCGGTTCAGCCAATCACGGTGAAACCAGCTCTGTGATGTCATGGCCACCCCATCGCCTCTTACTCTCTGAGCCCAGATTGCTCGTGCTACAGCAGCAAGAGCCCGCGCTCTCGCAAGCAAGCGGAGTGTCTGAGCTCGCCCGAATGCGGCAGGTGTAAGCTAATAGGGGTCCATGGTAAAGTGGATAGGAAGCAAAAGGTGACACTACTGTATGTGACAGGTCATTACCCAGAGTCCCTTGCACAGGTATGCCGAGCGATTATGGGGTTAGGCAGGTTTGGTGAACCTCTCTCGACACAAACACAATATGAAGGATACTTTGTAGCTGTCTACAGACAAAACCCTACTACCTCCTCTCTTAACCCCTTGTGTTGCTTATTCCAATGTTGTCTCTCTCTCTCCTGCACCCCTCTCCGTCTGGGTGCACGTACAGTACACACCGCCCCAGCACTTCTGCCCGTCTCACACTATCCCGGGCAAGGAATCCCCCGGTTGAAGTTTGACATAATTTTTTTTTTTTTAATGATCATTTTTATATTCTCACACTGAAACATCAGCTTATGGGGGAGCCCACTGAGATACAAATATTGCTGTTCTGTCTGAGTAAGGCTGCGCTTATAGTGCCGGCGACAGCGACGTCGCGTCAAAACAAATGCATTGCCACCGTCGCTTGCGCTCATAGTAAGCGCGATGCAGCGACGGCTTGGTCGCGATCGCTGGAAGTCACCTCAATGTGATTTTCCCAGCGACCGTAGCCTGACGTCGCCGACGCCATAAGCAGACCCTAACTAACCCCCCCCCCCCCCAATATATCTTGAGTAAGGGGCAGTTGCTGCTTTAACCTTTCGGTTGCCAATGCCTTGCAGGACCCTCCGGCAGCGAAAGGGTAAATTCCACCAAACCCAGCTGAACCACTACAATCGGGGAAACTCGCAGATCACCGGCAAACACCACATTTTTGCCTGAAGTGGACCTCTACTTCCCTGCTGCACGGGCAGAGGAAAGTTGACCCTTCAATCATACAAGACCCATCAGGCATTTAATTTCCAGGACAGCCCACTGCCTTTTCTTCTACAGGCTTTTAAAGGGGGTGGCGGGGTGGGGGGTAGGAGAGGAGGAGGAGGAGGGAGGTAAGTGGGTAAGTGCTTAGAAATGGTACTTGTTTTTTTTTTCCTCCCGCACTCCAAGGACATTTCGCACGTTACCATGGATACAGCCACATTTCCATGCTGAGATGGGCATAGCTGTCGTGAGACGGAAGATTTAAACCGGTCTTAAGTGTTTCGCACGTTTAAATGGGTATCAACACGGAGATCTCACCTCCCCCCCCCCCCTCCCACCTGGCATGAAAGTCGTAGCGAGGGATGAGAAAACTTGCTCTGTATTTCCTTCCCGCAATGTAAAAGGACAGGCATCTCTAAAGCCGCACGGGGTTAAAACGCTAATCAATCATTATTATTATCCGCGGCTTTTATTTCGACATCCTGATGAAGAGAAACATTGGACGTCAATTATATTTGGATGGGCTAATTCAATATGGTGGCTGCTGCCGATTTTCCCAGATGCAACTTCCCAATCACTGCAACATCCTTACCCCTTGTGTGGCATTTTGCGGTGTGGCCCACTACGGTGGTGCATGGGTTAAGAGAAACCACCTCTCATGCCCCAAGTCACCCCAAACATAAGGCCTTTCCGAATTCCCTGGAAGAGCCTTCACATGTCCTCTCATAGTCTTTCTGTAACCTGCTATCGCCCTGGCTCAGTACCCTGGGGCACGTCTGGGAAGAAGTCCTCCCGGCCCCTTTTTGACACCAGAAATGATCAAAACCCCCCCCCCCCCTCACCATTGTCCCACAGATCCTTCTCCTGTCTCCGTCGAAATTAACCCCGCTGGGTGCCTTCACCCCCCCACCCCCCTCTAGGAGAACACAGACAGAGCTGGGAAGGTAATACTGTAACACAAGGTTGAGGGCGCGAAATTTTCGGGTGGAGGCGTGGCGCTTACAGAGGCCCCTCGCTCTTCCCCAAAGTATTTAAATGAAATGCCTGCAGGGCGCGCGAGGCCTCTGTATATCACTTGCCTTATGTCCGGCGGCTTCTGGCGCCGCGTCGCCATGGCAAGGCGGCGTCAAATGACGTCACGTTGGAGGTGTAAAAACACCATCCAGATATAGTTCACATGTGAAGCACAAAGGCCCTCTGGGAAATGAAACGTTGAGCTCATGTTGGTCACCGATGTCCTGCAGGGACTTTCTGACAGAGCTTCCAAGGGTTTTGTGGATTATTACTGAGTGCTCATTTGCATGTCATTACCCAGAATCCCTGGCTGCAGGGGAAGTATTCTATGCTCAGAGATAATGGGGAAAGGCAGGGCTGCAGACCTGTCTGAGACGTGTGACTGTGCTCACACGTGATATTTTGATTTGCAGCGGATTACTACAAGAGATGTGCAGGAGCTTTCAAACAAGATCACGAAGCTGGGTACTGTGAGACTGCTGCTGCTCGCGAACACTTTGCGTTTCGTGACTATTCACCACCAGACATTGGTAACTTAATATGCATGCACAAATCTCTCCTACAATGCCCCTTGCTGCAGACAACGGCCCCAGGTCACATGGCACTTTAAACACGTCGTACAGTATTTACTGCGACTTTCTGCCGACGGCAGAATATTCCGTGAAACGGCCACGAAAATCAGAAAAATCCCGTCCCTGTCTCCCCCATGAGTAACCGGCGGATAAACTCAGGGTTGCACTGAGGTCTGCGTTTGATTCGGGCCCAAAATTTCATTATTCGGAAAGACGCCGACTCTAACCACACGCCAGACTTCCCGCGCCCCGTGCTCCCGGCTCCTACACGGGACGCAGAACGTCACCCTTCGATCAGAAAACCTTTCACTTAAAGCGTTAGGAAGACGAGGGTGACATGGGAAGGGGTTAGGGAAAAGCCTTTAGTCAGAGCTTCTCGTGACCCTAGGAGCAGAGAGCAGGCGAGAGTGGGAGAGGACGGGATAGAGACACAGAGATTGTGGAGAGGTTTAACCTTCCACGCGTTCATGAAAGCAACTGCCCTTGGTTCGATGGCCACTTTGGCACTCACGGAGTTAAAGTAATATTGCCTGTGGTATATTCATTATGCAGTCACATTTCTGGTTGGAAAAAAAACACACCTAAGTAGAGGCTGATTTCAGCGTGTGAAGTGTCTCAGCGCGCACCCACTAATTATTCCACAAAACTGAGAGAAATGCACATTCCTGAAGGAAATCAAGCCAGGGCATTTGGCTGCTAATATACAGACTTGTTGGCTCGGCAGGAAGCGTGTGATAGATAGAGAGAACTCTCCCTAAACAGGTATCGTGTATAATACACCCGCCCCAAGCTACCAAAACACCTGTTATTCACATCCCTAACGTATCCCCGGTTACACATTTACATTACATTACTAGCTCGTCTGAACCTGTGAGCTTTGTAGAAATGTGGTAACTACAATACTGCGGAAACAAATACATTTTGAGGGTACTCTTTTAGATTGTGAGTTCCATGGAACAGGTCGCTCCTTTGCTACTGAACCAGTTAATTTTGTGATGGTGTTGCTATCGTCTTCACACCCGTTGTACTGCGTTGAGGAATATGATGGCCCCTTAGCTGCAAGACCAAAGCGATGGGCAACACAACGTATCAATTCTACAACGATCTAAATAAATGGAACAGAGGTAGAAGAAGAACCAGACTATGTCCATCTTGGCCGGCCACAAGCAAGGGATGGAATCAATGGGAGAATGACGATGGGATGGAGGCGTTTGGAAAAAAAAAAAACAAGACAATCTATCAAGGGAACCTTCTAGTGTGCCTCAAGAAGAGAGTGTTCGATCAGTGTCTTCTCATTAAGGCTGCGGTTATACTGCCCGGCGACGGCGACGCCGCACCAAAACAAATACATTGAATTCGTCGCTTGCGTGACGGAGCGACAAAAAATTTGAAAGCCATTGAAATTTAATTTTGGAAGAGACAGTCGCCACATGTGACTGTCTCTACACCAATCACAGAGCGCCTACTGCACTCTGCCTCCCTGCTTCCTGACGTCACTGGCCTTGTCGCCAGCGGCGTCGCTACAAACTAAAGTGCAACTTTCGCCGGTGGCGACGGCGACGTCATCGGTCGCGTCGCCGGCACTATAAACGTGGCCTTGTGGATGTGAAGCCTGGAGCCTAAATGCAAAGACAATTCAGAAGCTTCAGAGACGCATGCTGGGTATTACCCGAAGAGATAGGGAAAAAGAAGGAATGGGTTCAGAAGCCAACAAAAGTCTTTAATTTCTTCCCCTTGTGATGATGTCAAAGTGGCGGTGAGTCGGACATATGGCAAGAAGAAATGACCGTCGTTGGACAAGGAACATACTCGACTGGATTCCAAGGGCTATCAAAAGACCAAGACGATCAACAGTTAGTTAGAGGGATGAAATCAGAACATGTGTTGGAGCGACGTGGAGAAGGGAGGTTTATAAACACAGCACCTGGAAGATCATTTGGGAGGCTTCATCCAGCACTGGATTGACAAGGGCTGAAAATATTTTATATATACTAGCTAAAAGTACCCGGCATTGCGTGGGAATTCTAAGAAATCAACCTCATTCCTCCTCCTCTCTCCCTCCCATCACTTTCCTTTAATACCTAATGATGTCCCCAATTCTCTCCGCCTCTCTCTCCTTCTCCAGCGTTCTTACTTTCTCCTCACGCGCCAACCGACTTCCTCTCTTTCTTTCATCATCTGCTTTATGTGCAATCTCTACAGCTATCTGCCTCTCCTTATCTGCCACCAGGCTATGTGCCACTGGATGTCACCAGTATGATGTCACGTGCCAGATACACAGCCTGCCAGGTGCAACACCCAGTGGCTGTCTGGCTTGTCGGACATTGTAATAACTCATAGAATAAAAATTAAAAAAAATTATCCAATTGTATCCAAACAGACAAAAACCTGCTCCTTGATCTCTTGATCTCAGGAACCATCCAGCAAAATGTGGTTACGATATCTTAAGAGGCGTCCAAATGCAGAGCGAACAGACAAACAACTTTTAAAATACACAGTAGATGTGGTCCAACATGGAAACTAACTTCCCTAGCAGTCAGTACCCCCCCCCCCCCGCCCCCTTTGGAGTGTTCGAGAGGATTCAAACCATGACAGTCGCCTTATTTCGATACATAAAGTAATCTTTCCAAGCTTGGCTGTTCGCAGTCTCATAGTTTGGGTATGTATAATGAAACACAGAGACAAACATTCTGAAATATATATAAGATACATAAGTCATTAATGATCACCAAGGTGATCCAAATACCAGCCCAGCACAGGGAGCAGCAGAAAACGGTGTTTTATTCAGTCCAGCATTCACTCATTCCGACATTTCGTCCCCAGAGGCACCTTCTTCAGGGGTAATTTAGCATGCCTAAGGCTAAACAATTAATAACAAAAAGAACAGAGGGGAGGGGTGTTGCTCACGCACAACCCTGATCCCTCTCTTTATATATTTATTTGGGTTTTGAGCTTGCCAAGACTCTGTCTGTCTCTGTAAATTGGTATCAATTTTGAGAGGCCTTGTGACCCCTCCTCCTCAGTTGAAGCTCGCTCATCTCACTTAATCAGTAGGTCCTGGAACACACATGTGAATCAACAGCCTGTTTAGAGATCTCTTCCCCCATACGCGTCTGTGTGTGTGTTGACTGGTCAATGCAGGCACAAGCCAGAGTTAGAGAGGCATCTATAGCTTTGCCTTTTGCAGCGTGTTACTTACTGGCCCTTTAGCAAAGAAGGGGTTAATTATATTATTATTATTATTACAGGAGGTTCTATTGGTTAAACCTCTGATGAACAGAAGCTGGGCGCCCGTGTGCCAGTTTCCTTGTTTTTGGCAACATCCCGGCACACACACTGACCAACAGCCACACATCTCCTGTCTTCACCCAAATGTGCCAATCACGAGCGCCAATCCGCCCCCGATAAGTCACCAAATGGCAGAGAATATTATGCCAAACTCTTTGTTTTGTTTTTTTGCAGGGTGAGAAGGATTAAACTTCCAGCGCTCACCTTATTTATCATAATTGGTGGGGAGACCTAATGAGACCCTTGCATACAATTAAAACCCTCGCTCCCACGGGGGCCGTCTGGCTTTTAATTACCCACCGGAGCAGAGCGCTGAGCCACGGGGCTCGCGAAAGAGAGAAGGCGGACGGAAATCAGATGCAAGGTGGCCTCTCTTAGCCTCTGTGTGAGAGGGGGGAGAGCAGAGGCGGTGTGACAGGGTTGTGTTATTGCATTGATTGCTGTCGTTAAAGAGATGAATAGAACGCCTCATTCACAGCAGAAGGGAAATCATGGCAGAGAGAGGGGGGGGGGGGGGGGATTGTGTAGGTTTCACAACTAAACGTGTCGCTGATCAGGCTTAACCGATAGGATTGTGCGGATATGTCTAGCTGGGGAATCAGTATGTTTAGACAGAAGGGCAGAGATTTATTAACGCCTCAGTCTAACTTCCCTGACACATATACACATACTACGCGCACACACACACACACACACACACACACACATATGTACGTTAGTTACGCATATGCACAGGCCCACAGCTATATTCATCATCTTCATCTTCAGCCCGTGTCTCCCCACTGCTGGATGAAGCCTCCCCAATGATCTCTCAGGTCCTGCGGTTACAGCCGCTCTTCTCCACGTCGCTCCCACATTCCCTCATCCCATCCCCTCCAGTCTGTGTCTCCCCACTGCTGGATGAAGCCTCCCCAATGATCTCCCAGGTCCTGCGGTTACAGCCTCTCTTCTCCACGTCGCTCCCACACATTCCCTCATCCCATCCTCTCCAGCCCGTGTCTCCCCACTGCTGGATGAAGTCTCCCCAATGATCTCCCAGTCCGTGCAGCTACAGCTCTCTCTCCACGTCGCTCCACACATTCCCTCTCCCATCCTCTCCAGCCCGTGTCTCCCACTGCTGGATGAAGTCTCCCCAGTGATCCCCAGGTCCTGTCGTACGCCTCTCTCTCCACTTCGCTCCCACACATTCCTCATCCCATCCTCTCCAGCCGTGTCTCCCCACTGGCTGATGAGTTCTCCCCCCCCAGTGATCCCCAGTTCCTGCGGTTACAGCCTCTCGTCTCCAGTCGCTTCCCCACATTCCTCATCCATCCTCGTCCAGCCCGTGTCTCCCGCACTGCGATGAGACTCCCCAGTGATCCCCCAGGTCCTGCGGTTACACGCCCTCGTCTCCACGTCGCTCCCACACATTCCCTCATCCCATCCTCTCCGCCCGTGTTCTCCCCACTGCTGGATACAGACTCCCAGTATCGCCCCAGTGGCTGCGTTTAACACAAACAAAGCCTCTCTTTCTCCACACGTCGCCCCCCACACATTCCCTCATCCCATCCTCTCCAGCCCGTGTCTCCCCACTGCTGAATGCAGACTCCCCAGTGATCTCCCAGGTCCTGCGGTTACAGCCTCTCTGATCTCACCCTCCCATCTCACTTTTGGGCGGCTTGGTCTTTTAACCTCTCTTGGAATCCAGTCGAGTTCCCATCTTTGTCCAACGATGTTCATGTCTTCTTGCGATATGTCTGACCCACCGCCATTTTAATTTCTTCACCCATGTGATGTCAGACTGTTTGGTGTCAAAACCCATTCGTTCTTTATCCTGTCTCTTCGGGGAATACCCAACACGCATCTCTTCATACTTTTGAGTTGTCTGAAGCTTCTGAATTATCTTTGCATATAGGGTCCAAGTTTCACATCCATACGTGAGCACGGGCAGGATCCACGGGTCTAATACTTCCCTCTTGAGGCATAGTGGAAAGTTCCTTTGAAATATTGTCTTGTTTCTTCCAAATGCCCACCGCCATATTCATTTCTTCCACCTTGTGATGATGTCATAGACTTTTGTTTGGTTTCGAACCCATTCATTATTTTTCCTGCCTCTCCTGGTAATACCCAGCATGCATCTCTCCATACGTCTTTGAGCTGTCTGAAGCTTCTGAATGTTCTTCGCATTTAGAGTCCAAGTTTCACATCCATACGTGAGCACGGGCAGGATACACGGGTGGGACACTTTCCTCTTGGGGTGCAGGGGAATGTTCCCTTAAAATATATTCACAGCTATATTATAAATATATATGCAAGGACAATTAAGAAGTTTCAGACAACGCAAAGAGAGATGCATGCTGGGTATTACCTGCAGAGACAGGAAAATGAATGAATGGGTTTGAATGCAAACAAACGTCCGTGACATCACTAGCCAGAAGAAATTCAAAATGGCGGCGAGCCAGGCACATGGCAAAAAGATATGACCATCATTGGACAGAGATGAAACTCGACTGGGTTCCAAGAGAGATTAACAGACCAAGGCAACCACAAAAAGTAAGATGAGAGAATGGGATGAGGGAATGTGTTGGAGCGATGTGGAGACTGGAGGCTGCAGCCGCAGTACCTGGGGGATCACTGGGGAGGCTTCATCCAGCAGTGGGGAGACACGGGCTGGAGAGGATGGGATGAGGGAATGTGTGGGAGCGACGTGGAGACTGGAGGCTGCAGCCGCAGGACCTGGGAGATCACTGGGGAGACTTCATCCAGCAGTGGGGAGACACGGGCTGGAGAGGATGGGATGAGGGAATGTGTGGGAGCGACGTGGAGAAGAGAGGCTGTAACCGCAGGACCTGGATATCACGGGATTCTGGCCTCCCCAGCAGTGGGGAGACACGGGCTGGAGCGGAAGGGATAGGGAATGTGTGGGAGCGACGTGGAGACGAGCGGCTGTAACCGCAGTACCTGGGGGATCACTGGGGAGGCTTCATCCAGCAGTGGGGAGACACGGGCTGGAGAGGATGGGATGAGGGAATGTGTGGGAGCGACGTGGAGACGAGCGGCTGTAACCGCAGTACCTGGGAGATCACTGTGGAGGCTTCATCCAGCAGTGGGGAGACAAGAAGTAAAGACGGTGGTGACATATATCCCTCCCCAGCCACGTTACATAGTCGCCCTTCAAAGCGTAAACCATTTAACTATTTATCGCGCAGAGCCTGCACACCGCCTTCAACAAGCGTCAACGCGGAGTGTCAGTTGGCACCCAATTAGCGGGCGTTGCTGATAGCTGGTCTGACACTGGTGGCGTTTGACCTTCTGAGAATATGCCACAGGAGTGACATTAATCCAACTGTGATGCAATTACAGCAGCAAGCCGGCTCCATCGCTGCGTCTGCCCTTCACACACGCCCAGACTCTTGTGGAGGCATTTTATTTTAGAACTTTTTTGGCTTTCTGGGTTGTTAAAATGGCCGCTGGCAATATCATTTAGGTGGTATCTTTCTGTGTCTCAAATGTTAAGACTACAAGCTCTTCAAAGCCTGAACGACTTAATAATAAACAGCAGCAATATATAATAAATATAGTTAAAGGGACCGCTGATAAGCCCTTTAAACAATGCAAGCTTTATCCTAGCAGTATATGATGATGCAGATTATTATTATTATTATTATTATAATTATTATCGTGACGGCAACAAGGACTGCCAGGTCTTTGTGATACGGTGTGACGGGTGAATATAATGATACATTGTGGCAGCACACTGCGTTCTCAGGAGGCCGCAGCCTCAGTAACCCCACGTTAACCCTTCCTAACTCAGAGAGACTGCCTGACACCACAGCCAGCGCCCCCTACTGCTGGTTCCTGCTGCGATACACGGCAAACATCACCGGCGGAGAGCGGGAAACACTACGCCAGGGATGGGCCAACTCCAGGCCAGGGCCACCAACAGGTCAGGTTTTAAGGATATCCCTGCTTGAGCACAGGTGGCTCAATCTAAGACTGAGCCACTGATTGAGCCACCTGTGCTGAAGCAGGGACTGATTGAGCTACCTGTGATGCAGCAGAGATATTCACAACACCTGACCTGTTGGTGGCCCTTCAGGACTGGAGTTGGCCGCCCCTGCACTAGACAGTACCCCCTTTAGGGGAGCAATCCCAGCCTAACTGGCCCCCATGTTTTCTTTTTACAGGGTTGGAGCCGAGGGCTCCCTCGAGCTGGACGACAATATTGTCAGCTCCAGGGATGCACTGCTTCCCGGCACACCAGGGAAGTCACCGGTGTTACTTCCTGCTTTTTAATGGGGATTTAAACGGCCATCCAATAGGAAGCCACCACCGATGAGGTTCCAGCTTCCCAATACTGGCCCGTGATTCGGCAGCCGGTACGTATCTCAGGAACAATGGGTTCCCAGCAGCTGAATATAGTGGGGGTTTGGATCAGGGGGGACCCCCCTGTTGCCCACGCTGTACAGAAAATGGGGGCTAAAAAGAAATACGAGTATGAGGAACCAGCAATAAAAGTGGTATGTCACAGTATACAGCGATACAGAGTTTAACTAACCCACACTCCTGACATGTTACATAGTTACATATAGTTACATAGTAGATGAAGTTGAAAAAAGGCAGGGGCGGGGGTGGAAGGCGGTCTGGGGGTGGAAGGCCTGGTAGGGGGTAGGAAGGCTTAGGCCCTGGGCAGGGGGTGGAAGGCAGGGCGGGGGGCTGGAACTGCAGGAGAGCGGGGGCTGGAATGCACGGGCGGGGGGTGCGTGAAAGGCAGGGGCGGGGGGGGGGGGGTTGAAGGCAGGGTCGGGGGGTTTCAGTGTCAGTGTGTCTGTCACTGTGTGTGTCTTGTCACTGTGATCGGGGACTGGGGGGCAAAACGGAGGTGGGGGGGCAAAAACGGAGCTGGTGGGGTGCAAAACCGGAGCTGGGGGGTGCAAAATGGAGCTGGGGGGGTGCAAAACGGAGCTGGGGAACAAAAACAGAGCTGGGGGACAAAACGAGCTGGGGGGACAAAAACGGGGCGGGGGGGCAAAAACGGGGCGGGGGTGGCAACAAACGGGTGGGGGTGGCAAAATGGGCAAAAACCGGGGCGGGGGGGCAAAACGGGGGCGGTGGGCAAAAACGGGGGCGGGTGGGGACAACGAAAACCTGGCCGGGTGGGACAAAACGTGGCTGGGGGAAAAACAAGGCTGGGGGGGGCAAAACCAAGGCTGGGTGGGGGGCAAAAACAACGGGCCTGGGGGGGGCAAAACAGGGCTGTGGGGGGCAAAAAACAGGGCTGGGGGGGGGGGGTGGGGGGGGCAAAAGCAGGGCTGGGGGGGGCAAAAACAGGCTGGGGGGGCAAAAACAGGGCTGGGGGTGGGCAAAAACAGGGCTGGGGGGCAAAAACAAGGCTGGTGGGCAAAAACCAGGGCTGGGGGGGGGCAAAACAAGGCTGGGTGGTGCAAACCAGGGCTGGGGGGGGCAAAAAAAACAGGGCTGGGGGGGCAAAAACAGGGCTGGGGGGTTCACAAACCTCACGTCTCAGTTCAGCCCCTCCCAGAGCAACAACAACAGCCTACACCACCACCACCCACCACCCCAGGGAGCATCTCCTCACACCTCAGGCGGCAGCAGCAGCATGCCCTGGGGTTGTGGACCCCTGGTTAGACTAATGAGCGGTGGCAGCACCCCGCCATAGAGCCGTGGGGGGGGCGCGGCAACACGGCCAATGAGAGCCGTGGGAGGGCGGGCGGACCGACGGACCAATTGAATTGTCTACAGGGACTCACAAACAACAATTTCAGTTTTATATATGTAGAAAGAAGATAGATATCCCTGTATACCTTTCCTTTATAAAAAAAGATGTCCAACCTTTTTTGAAGATATCATTGTATTTGCCATCACAGTCTCCATGGGTAATGAATTCCACATTGTAACAGCCCTTACTGTAAAGAACCCTTTCCTTTGTTGCTGGTGAAATCTCCTTTCCTCCAACCTTAAAGGATGACCTTGTGTCATTTGTACTGCCCGTGGGATGAATAGTTCTTTTGAAAGCTCCTTGTATTGTCCCCGAATATATTTGTTATATAGTTATCATATCCCCGCTTTTACTATATTAGATAGTAGTGGAGGTTTAATATACAGGTTAAATAATATTCTGCGTATTGTATTAGTCTTACATGAAGCAAACAAGGAGCACAGCGCTACAATGATAAAATAATCATGGATCACATGTGAACAGGGAGATATACAGACCCAGTTTACAAAGTGGTGCGAAGACACCTTCTGGACCAGGACGACACCTTGTTACTCATGCAAGCAAACGAGCCCAAAGGCATTTTCCAGCGGGTGTCAGGGCATAGCACCATTTAGTAAATGTGGCCCATAAAGACTTTGACCAAGGATACATGCCGCTAGCGCTGAAAAGTTCACAATTGGATTGTCCCACTTCAAAGACCAGCAACTTTAAAAGTGGAGGGGAAGGGGTTACACACCAGAGCCGGCAAGAGCAGGTCAGCGAAGTACAACGAAGCGCGCCCCCGCCGAGAAATCCAACCCCACATGGAATAAGAAGCGGCCGTACTGCCCAGACGTCTCCGCCATTTCAATCGCAGGGGCCAGGAGGGACCAGTAGGAAGCCGCCAGCATCACCTGAGAGAGACAGAGGGAGAAGAGGTCAGAGTCCCTGCCAACATTCCCACAACCCGCCCAAGATAGAAGAGGTCAGAGTCCCTGCCAAGGTCTGTACACCCACCAAGGAGAGGTCAGAGTCTCTGCCAACATTCCCACACACCCGCCAAAGAGAAGAGGCCAGAGTCCCTGCCAACATTCCCACACACCCGCCAAAGAGAAGAGGTCAGAGTCCCTGCCAACATTCCCACCAAGGAGAAGAGGTCAGAGTCCCTGCCAACGTCCGCACACCCGCCAAGGAGAAGAAGTCGGAGTCTCTGCCAACATCCACACACCCACCAAGGAGAGGTCAGAGTCTCTGCCAATGTCCACACACACCCACCAAAGAGAAGAGGTCAGAGTCCCTGCCAACATCCACACACCCACAAAGGAGAAGAGGTCAGAGGCCCAGGACATCCACACACACCCGCCAAGGAGAAGAGGTCAGAGGCCCAGCCAATGTCCACACACCCACCAAGGAGAGGTCAGAGTCCCTGCCAACATCCACACACCCACAAAGGAGAAGAGGTCAGAGGCCCTGCCAACAGACTCTTTAACAAAGTGCAGTGAACGTGGAACATGTCAGAGTACCCACATACCATACTCCATGTTGTCACCCACTTAATAAATTGTTTTTAATATAGATTTATTTTGTGCTTAGCCCCATCATTACTTGCTAGAAGCACACATATCAAGCCAGAATCCAACAATTGTGAGTACTACCCCAGTGGTTCCTCATTTTTTTTTTATATTTAAACCTGGGGTGAAGATTTACAACTATGCCACAGTTTCTCTAGGGGTTTAGACCTGTGAGTGGTGCGGAGAACAAGTCATATCTGTTTTCACAGAGATATTAGCTCTATTATCCTCTTCCATTCCCCTCCATGCAGGTACATTCACCCCCACAGGTGAGCTATGGACAGTATTATTCAC
>WSYH01014585.1:0-15386 GCA_036426205.1 Ascaphus truei | reverse complement strand
CACCCCTGAGTGTGATTTGTGATAGCCACATGTATATCCCTCCTATCGCCCCTGAGTGGGAGTGTGATAGCCACATGGCTCGGTTCTAGAGCGTTAGAGCGTGCCTATCACCCCCCTGAGTGGGCTTTTGATAACCACATGGCATCCTAACCTATTCACCCTGAGTGGGATTGTGATAGGCACATGTATATCCCTCCTATCACCCCTGAGTGGGAATTGTGATAGCCACATGTATATCCCTCCTAACACCCCTGATGTGATTTGTGATAGCCACATGTATATCCCTCTATCGTCCTCCCTGAGTGGGATTGTGTAACCACCATGGCTCGGTTCTGAGCGTGCCTCACCCCCTGAGTGGGATTGTATTACCCACATGGCTCTTCTAGAGCATGCCTATCACCCCCACCGAGTGGCTTTTGATAACCACATGTGCTAATCCCTCCTATCACCACCCCAGAGTTTGATTGGAAGCCACATGGCTCGGTTCTAGAGCGTGCCTATCCCTCCTATCACCCCTGAGTGGGATTGTGATAGCCACATGGCTCGGTTCTAGGTGTGCTATCCCTCCTATCACCCCTGAGTGGGATTGTGATATCCACATGGCTATCCCTCCCTATACCCCCTGAGTGGATTGTGATATCCACATGGCTATCCTCCTATCACCCCTGAGTGGGATTGGATAGCCACATGGCTATGTCTCCTATCACCCCTGAGTGGGATTGTGATATCCACATGGCTATCTCTCCTATCACCCTGAGTGGGATTGTGATATCCACAGTGCTATCTCTCCTATCACCCCTGAGTGGATTGTGATATCCACATGTTATACCCTCTCTATCACCCCTGATGGGATTGTGATACTCCACATGGCTATCTCTCCTATCACCCCTGGTGGGATGTTACGGCTATCCTCTACACTGAGTGTGTGTATCCCATTGTCTCATTCTAGAGCGTCCTATCCTCCTATCACCCCTGAGTGGGATTGTGATTATCCACATGGCTCTGGTTCTAAAGCGTGCCTATCACCCCAGAGTGGCTTTTGATAACAACATGGCTATCCTCCTATCCACTCACCCCTGAGTGGGATTGTATATCCACATGGCTCAGTTTCATCGAGCGTGCCTATATCACCCCACCCTGAGTGGGATTGTGATATCCACATGCTATCCCTCCTATCACCCCTGGTGGGGATGTGATATCCACATGGCTGCTCGGTTCTAGAGCGTGCCTATCCCTCATATCGCCCCTGAGTGGGATTGTGATATCCACATGGCTCGGTTCTAGAGCGTGCCTATCCCTCATATCGCCCCCCGTGGGATTGTGATATCCACATGGCTCGTTCTAGAGCGTGCCTATCACCCCAGAGTGGGCTTTTGAAACCACATGGCATCCCTCCTATCTCCCCTGAGTGGGATTGTGCAAATCACATGGCTCGGTCTAGAGCGTGCCTATCACCCCACGGTTTGTCAGTCAGAGCAAGGGTTAAAAAATTTAATTCTAGAGGATATGGGAAGCCAGTGTAGGGATTTGCGTAGTGGAGCGGTGAGTGAGGTACATTAGTCTGGCAGCAGCGTTTTGGATGAATTGGTGTTATGACGGGCAGACAAGGGGCATGGCAATTGGTAGTCAAGGTGGGACAAGATTAATGAGTGAATTAAGGTTTAGTTGCAATCGTGAGTGAGTAAAGGGCTTATCTTGGTGATTTCTGAGGTTGATGGCACTGTGTGAGGGACTGAATGTGAGGACTGAGGAGATATCGGCATCAAAGATGACCTCCCCCCTGCCCCCCGACCACAGGGACTTGAGGTGTTGATGAGATTGTGATTATTATTAACAGTGAGTGAGAGTTGGAATGGCAGTGGAAGGGGAAGCATATTAGTTCTGTTTTGTATACTGTATGTTAGACTTCGGTAATGGTGGGAAATCCAGGAGGAAATACAGAGAGATGTTGCTGCACAGGACAATCGAGAGGTCAGGGCACAAGAGGTACATTTGGTTGGCATCTCGGGTTAGATAGATGCTGCACAGGTCGAAATGGACTGATTACACATCCCTGGGAAAATTCTCATTGGCAGACATTATTTAGAGGCTCGCTCAAATATTATCTCTACAAAATAAACATCTTTTGGGGATTCAGGAGCGCGGCGCGGGAGTTTGGGATCCAAGAGAAACAGACAATGGAAATAAATAAAAATAAAAAAATTTTTTTTAAGGGATTGTAAGCAAGGCGTTAATACAATTACCCACAATAAATCTGCTTCCAGGAGCGTCTTTACTTTCACTGACAACCGTGCAATTCTTGGTTCCAAAAAATGTTCCTGTAGAGAGGAAGCTCTCCAATGGTTATTTTTAGTATTAGATTGAATTTCATTTGTGCAGAAGACGCCTCTTCTGGGTCACAGCCATGCATGACTTCTGGAGTCCATTTTAGTTATATTGCTGATGTATTACGCTTTATAGTGTAGTCTTGCCATGCGATGTGGGTGCTCGCATCTCACTCAGATAGAGACTCGGTTTCAATGTCCTGTGCATTATTTTATGGTGGTCCTGTGAGTTGCCTGATGCAGAGAGCTTTGTTTTTTAAGTTACTTTATTTTCCTGCGGTCAACAAAGGGCCACCTCTGAAATGGTTCATTGAGGACAGCTGCCAAGAGCTGGTTTCCCCTCTAATCCTGACTGTTACTATTATTAGAGGAAAATGGGAAAAAGCACACAAAATGAATCCTTCTTTTATACTCATGTATGTATTGGGGATCAGCAGGAGGAAGGGGTGGGGAGAGGGTGAAGCATTAGTAACAATATACTATTGGACACTAAGAACTGAGTTATAATTCTCCCGGTCCATGGACTGTTGAAACACACAGAATTAACATGGATTTGCAGTGCTGAACCAAGACGTTTCCCCCCCACAAGCAGTCGTCCATTGGGTATAGAGACAAGTGAAGCAAAACATAGCTAGAGCGGGGTGGCCAACTCCAGTTGTCAACAGCCGGTTTTCGGATATCCCAGCTCCAGCACATTTGGCTCTGTCATTATGACTGCCCCTCCTGTACTGAAGTGTGGATACCCTGAAACCTGCCCTGTTGTTGGCCCTTAAGGACTTGAGTTAGAGGATTTTTTTAAGGAAACACTTTCATAGCCAAAGAGCCTGTTAGATATTAAAGAACCAATCCTAAGTAATAATGTTTTTGACCTCTCTTAATCAGCAAGTGTTTTGTTATGTAATTTATCGCACTTATGTTTTCATCCAAATTCATTTTTTCATTCATCTGTGACCTTGGAGAAATAAAGCTACAAGGAGAAAGGATAGCAAAACAATGTTTAGAGAAAAGACACTACAAGTATACAAGGACCAAAATGAGTGGAATTTGTATGTCACTCTGCTGAGGAAGGTTAATGTTGGTATAGTACAGGGTGCGCAAACTGGGGGGCGCGGGCTTTTGCAGAGCCCCTCGCTCTCCTCCACGGCATTTAAAATAAATGCCGGGGAATCGTGGTGAGGCCTCTGCAACACTTCACTTTCCGGGATTCATCTGCTTTGACGCGTCGCCATGGCAACGTGCGTGACTTCACATGACCCCGCAGCATCATTTGATCGGATACCAGTGGGGGGGGGGGGGCTGCTTGTGCTGCCGTGGGGCCCCGCAACAGCGGGGACCCACCGCAACCGCCCTACTCTGAACACGCTGGTAATCGAACCCACCATCTCACGCACTACCCCCCTCCAAAGACCCCGACACACCACATGACCAAAGCGCACCTCTACCAGCCTCCCCCAGTCCGTAACACCCGTCGCACTGGACGGGTGAAGACCCCTGGCTCTACCGCACGTCTACACGTCTGCACGACCATGCACATTTACTCCGTGGCCTAGAATCCACCTGTGCACTAACCTAACCCCCCTGCACAGGCATCGAGCTTGCCACAGTCCTCACTCCCACCCTATACACAGCTGCCCCGCCGTCTCCCACGTCGATGGATAGTCGATGGCCAGTCAGCCTCCCACGATTGCCCTTCGTGAGCTCATCTCCACCCTGGTCCTTACCCCCTCTCCTCTCAACGGTTGGTCCGCCCTGGCATTAACCAAACGCCCCCGCAGCTAGCCCTCGGTACAAGTGCCGACCGGCCTCTGCCCCTTCGTGGGACCCCGGGTACAGTCCCGCCCCAGGCGATACCTACTGAACGGATGCGGGGCAAAAAGAGCTCGAAGCCTCCCATTCCACCTGGTCGTAGGCCGCGGCACGGGACTCCCCCGCCACACGGAAGAGATCACGCGGCACTGCGCTTCCTCGCATCTGCCCCACGCACTACGCCTCTGAGCCAACCGCCTCCAATGCGCCCTCTCGCCGGATCCATCTGTCACTCACACACGCGGCTGGTTACGCCTTACCCTTCCTCGTGTCCGGGTGCCCGCCACGCGGCCCAGTCTCCGCCCCCACGGCCGTTCTGGTCGGGCTGCATATACAATTCGCGGGAGGAGCCGGTACGGCGATCCATACGCTCTGCCCTCCTGGACCCTCAGGACCCCGGGCTGCGCGCCCCCAGCTATGCCCCCTTCAACCACAACCAGGAACGTATATCCGCCCACCTCCGCCCAGGCTGGCCGAAATGCCGGACTGTCCCCCTCTTAGCCGCATGTGCATCTGAGACGGGCGGCATCGCAACTATAACCGAGGGCGGGACAAGGGGAGCGCTCTCAAGCGGCTTCCACACTTCCCAAAAAGACTTAACAATATACGTGTGTGCACAGGAAAAGTTTGCGCTGCCAAGTATAGTACCACCCAGTCCGACTCGTCCATTAGGTGAACCCAGGCATCGCCAAGGGCGCAAAGGTCCTAGGGGCGCATTATATAATTATAATTATTATTTTTACCTACTTATTATTTTTTATTTATCTTTCTTTTATTTTTCTAGTTTTTGTCTGTATTTTGGCGCCTTATATTTTATTTTGCGTCACGCTAATTGTGCGGTCGCACCCCCGCAGCCTCTGATCAGGATACTACCCACTGTTTATTTTATTTTTGGGGTGCAAATTTAAGTTTTTGCACTCGGGCGCATGAAACCATTGCGCCGGCCCTACAGCATGAGCCAAAGGACAAGACACCACAAACCTGATCCTGCTTTATGCTCAAAACCACCAGGAACTGATCCAGATGTTGGAGAAAAAAGTATTGATAAGTCAGTTTGAATCGGCCTCAAGTCATTTAAAAAAACAACCAGGTTTACTGGACCTATTGTAGCAGTGGTTTTCAATCTTTAAAATTGTGTAAATATAGCAAATGTGCATTTTTAAATATAGAAATAATTTTTGACTGGATGACAGTTGACTAAACTACCATGTTTGGTTATTTTAACATCCCTTTCTTGGCTAGTTTTTTATTATTGACATAGCATGTAATAAAGACACCCTGATGCGGAATGTCGCAAAACTTAATCGCGCACGTTGCCCTGAGAAAAGCTCTACCCCCTCTTAGCAAACCATCAGAAGAGGGCGTCCGATAAAGATCTTGTGATGTTAGTTGGCACAACAGGCATGCAATCAGTAATGTGCTAATCAAGCAGTCGAGCTACATATGCTTAAGGCAATTTACACCTTATTCTGATGGAAACACCAACGCCAACCCACGTATGTTAGGCAAGGAGTTAAGTGGCTGTATTCTGTGATGTTGGACTAAATGATACCTGCATACAGAGAACAAGTAATTAGGGATTCTTAACAGAAGCGTATGCTCTAGACCCTGCAGCCCAACTCAACTCCACAGCCCATTCAGCCACGCACTACAACTGCCAATGGGAAATACCTATTTAGTGGACTCATCAGTTGATGGCCAAATAGATGGCACTGCTTATTTCAGCCCTTCGTCGCCAACAAGGCTTTGCTGGCCCTCACATCATTGAAGGAGTTAAGATCACAATAACGATTCCTCCCCCAATATGGCATGCCACCAGGACACCATATCCAGAGCAGCATTGATAATTACCTTCTTACATCCTCACCACGGCGTTTAATTAGAGGCAGAGAGAGTCACCAAGAGGCAGCTGTCTGACTCCT
Source organism: Ascaphus truei (assembly GCA_036426205.1). Taxonomy (NCBI): domain Eukaryota; kingdom Metazoa; phylum Chordata; class Amphibia; order Anura; family Ascaphidae; genus Ascaphus; species Ascaphus truei. Next base: position 9,334 of record WSYH01014585.1, on the reverse strand, counting down.
AGATAGCAGGACCTTTTGTGGCTGGGCGCATATTCTCCCAGAAGCAGGATACGCTTATTTGTCTTACACTCTCTAGTATCATGTAAGGCCGGATTGATTGTACGTGTAACTTGTATCAGACGTACAGCACAGTTAATGCACTTAGAATGTGTAACCATTTGTCCATTTTTCACAGTTTCTTTCATGGTTTTAGATTTGTATTAGCTTTTTTATATTAGGTCCAAAGTGAAACCACAAAGCACAACAAGTTCCACAGTGTATGTATTACAGGCTGATTTTGAATGACGTTGTGGTAAGGCTAGAAAGAGAGAGGCTGGGCGGAAAAGGTTCGGGAAAAAATTTATTTAATATACAAGGGCCAAAAGTTTGATGTTATACACAGGTTACAGCGTTCCAAAGGAGCAAGACCAACAAAGCGAGCCTACCCCTAGGGACTGAACCAGACTTCTTCCTAGAAATCAGTCATTCCAAAAGATCTTTGTAATATCTCCATAGACTGTATTCAATATTTGAGTTGCATAATGCAAAACTGTAGGACATGCAACATGCATTACATACCGGGTGTATTTGATTGCCATGTGGAATTGCTACTCACAGAATTTAGTGATTTGGTTTTCTATCCGCTGTTGTAACAGCCACAACAGTACCATTTCCCAGTTGGGTAATTAGAAAATACATCTTTTGCTCCGACAGAGCACTCTTATTGCATTAAGCACTTTCCAACCCCCAAACACTTCATGTGCCCTGACCAGATAACTTAATGAACATTCTGTATTAGATAGGCATGCACTTTTGAGGAAGAATAATAAACATACTGTGTATATTAAAAAAAAAAGTTAATTTGTCTGGAGCCAAACAGGTAATTTTCCCTTCAGCATTCTTTTTCTTTTCTAAGCTAATACAGTTGGGCATGGCTGCAGTCACACCCTTCTGCAGAGTCTGGCTTGGCTTGCATTCCAGGGGCACATTTTCTACAGACACAGACAGCGAGATGATTCTGATTGGCTTTGTCCAGAGCATGCTCAAAAGGTTTCTTTGATAAGGCTTCCTTGTTCCAAAAACTGCCTGCTACCCTCCTCTTAAAGATGCCAATTGCTCCTCTCCCCAGTTAACAGGGACGAGGCTGTTTTAAGCAGATTTCTTCATTAACACATGAATGTATATATTTTTTTCTGTGGTCTGGAATCCATTCTTGTGGTTCAGTCTAAATGTATTGACAGTTTGTCAAACGCACTAGCTATGAGACCCCAGTCACATCCGTTATATGTAATATATATATATCTAATATATATAGTATATATAAATATATTACATTTTAAGACCATTCAAACACTCTTGGCGAGGGATCACTATGCTGAAATAGAGTACAGTAATTGTAAAGGAAGCTGGTGTTGAACATTCTGCTTTTGTTTCTTTTTTCTATTGTTTTTGTGATCATTCGTGTATTCTTTACTTCCACATCACCTGTCGTAGTCATGCATGTTTAGCTTAATATCAGAAACTTCACAGCATTGGCGCTTCATGGCCCAAAACCCAGAGGTTCTTTTACTTTCTCTGTAGCATACAGAAACACAGACTTCTTTATCACAGCTGTCAGGAGCCAGAGCACGTATGAGAAGTGAAGCATCAAGACTGAAAAAAATATATGTTATGAAATAGTTATGACTTCAGTTGAGTTAGACCTAAATTGCGTATTTGCCTCCAATGCCTTGAGAGAGTACGGCTCAATCTAAATGAGTAAAGCTTGAGAGATCCTGATGGCACTATGCCATCCCACCACGCTGTCTGAGAATCCCATAAGTAGGTTTGTTTTATTTTAGAAACCTATTAACGGTAACGGCCATATTTGTTAAGCTGTGCCACTCATATGACTTTACCAGCACCAGGAGGTGTCAGATGGCTTCGCTCTGCTTCATAACTGTGGAATTAAATGTTTACACAAGTAGTTGTCTGTTCATGCATTGTTGTGTTCTTGTAATGTTTTATTAGTAAGTACTGCATATGTTGCGTGAAATCTGTAGTATAGATCTGTCTTGTAAATACTTGGTATTGATTCTGAATTTTGCTTGTACTAGAAATGACAAAAAAAGCAAAACAGCATTATGTATACACAGTTTACGTACAAGCTACAGCATACCCGCGTTAAACGTACGCAATGGGACCCAGAGCATTTAATTAAGTAAAATGTACTTAAAGTGAGATACCTTTTTCCCACTATCGATGCAAGTCTGTACTGCCCAATCGTCATATACGGGCGTAAGACTGATGTAAATAACGTTGTGTAACAGGCTCTATAGTCTCCCCTCTTGCACAGACTTCGTGTACGGTAGGGGCCGGTATTGCTGTTCAGGACGTGCTGAACAGACGCCTGCGTGAGCTGCCGTTTGACGACTTTGAGCGAAGTGTACTTACTCGCGAATGTTACTTAAAGTGAGTGTACTTAAACCGGGGTATGCCTGTATAACATGAAAAAATGTTTTTGCCTGTTTCTTCTTCCCACTAGAACATTTCTATTCCACATTACCTGTAGTAAGAAAACTATAGCTATGTGTCTTTAGTTTCAGACATTCTGCATAAACTCTTAATATTTCTTTCAAGTAGTGTTTCAGCCTTGACTATTCATGGAGTATTTTCCCCTTGGAGTGGTAACAGTGCATGATGAATGGGCTTTGTGATTGAGTAAGCTGCGGGGTCAGAGAGCATAAGCTTCTGTTACGGAATCCCTAATTACTTGTTTTTTCTCTGTTTGCAGGTATCATTTAGTCAAACATTCATAGCGGCCTACTGGCTTCCCGTCCAGCCAGTTAACCTCTGTGCCAAACACATTGGTAGTGCTAGTGTTTTTTGCATCCGAGAGTGGGTTTAAATGGTATGAATCATCTGTTGATAAACCAACTGACACTTGAAAATCTGCTTGGGGTCTTCTTATGACGTCTCATTTGGAAATGTAACAAAGCAGTCATGGGTTGTATGTCGGGCGTGACAGTTCATACATATGTCAAGCAAGATAACCCAACATGACAGACAGTAAACAGGACCACATGCCGAAAGTGCTTGCATCACTTGAGCTTAACGTAAAAAAAATAACACTGAGCACTAGGCCAGAGCAAAGGGGAAAATCCTTCTTTGTGATCCTTCAAGTAATACCATGCTCAATATATTGGACAATAAAGGGAGTTTGGAATTAATAGAACATGTTTGTTTTATTTTAAAACAAGTACTCCATTAACAGCAAAACAAGTATTGTTGATTTACCATTTTACAAACATTGATGCATTTTTTGCTGTAGCACTTTGAATTTGTTGTGATCAGATGGCTTTTAATTTTTCTTTCTTCGAAGAAGCAAATATTTAGGTGTGTCTTGATTACATGTATGAGACATGAGATAAATGTTTAACTTCTTGCATGACTCAACATTGTTTTAATTTTTCATATCACATTTAATGTGGAAAGGGAATTCCCATTATTATAATCTCTGCATGTACCATGATTAGTGATACTTCTGCGTTTAAGTGCATCTTAAATGACCTATTTTTTATTGCTCTCTGAACTTGTTTTCCCTGGTTAAATCTCCTGACTGCCATCTGACAAAGCTAGTATGCCACCCTTGGTCAAAGCTTGAGACAAGTGATAATGTACAAACTGCAGCTGTTCAAAAAACAAACAAACAATTAATTAGACTCATTAAAACATCATCATATCCTTATCATCTTTCTTAATGGGTGAGTATACAAGGAAAGAGTGCCTGGCTCTCTATTCCAATGCAGATAGATTGGAGGAGAATGGAATGTCTCTCCTCCCTAAAAATAATACCACAAACCTGCCATCTCTTCCCTGACATCCCTGGATTAAAAAGGCTTTTCCTGTAATTAACTAAGGCACCAGCCTTCTATACTCCATGTAAATAATGTCTACTTCTTTCTCTACGGCTAAGTTTTTCTAATTGCGATATTCATTGGGCCTTTAAAGGTGATAATCGGGTTGTGGTTCCCTCTAGCTGCTTTGTATCTTCCTGGAAACGGTGCAGCTGCTTACCTTGGTTATGGGAAGGTTTTTGGTATACATTGTTTATTTGCGTTAGCACTGGTTGGTGTCTGACTCGGTAGTTGCATTCAAAAAGTCATTACACATCCTGGCCGGGAGTGATGACGCCGCAAAGACTTGAATGGCCATTGGCGCCAGATTGGGGCAATGTCTCGCTCGCGGCTTCATGTATCGGCCGCCGTGAAGTAAAGGGCACTCGGGGGTCTCGTTTTTGGGTGTATTGGATTTTTTTTTTTTAGTATTGCTAAAACTTAATTATTGGATTTTATTTTTAGATTAATATCTCCCTGCTTACTCGCCCCTGGAGCTCAGCGATTAAAGGGCAGTAGAGCAGGGGCTGAAACTTTATTTTATTCTGTTGCACCATTCGCATATCGCCAGCTTTCTGTTGCAGATTTGTTTAAGTATCCACCATAATTCTTTATATGCCCAAACTTTCCTACTTACTTTTGTTTGTTATTTGTTGCACTATAACAGTGTTTGAGTGTTCAGAAATAATCAAAGTTCTAATTGTTCCATACGCCATTGTACTTTGATTCTCCAATTCCCCCTCCACCCCCCCAAAAAAAAACGGGGCTACCTTAAAACCATGAAAATATGTTATTCACACGAGTGCTTTCACTTTATTGCAGCTCTCCTATACCGAGCTGCGTGCACATTAAATGGATGTTTACAGATTTTTATTATGTGTTTGTTTAGAACTTAATAAGTTCGGTCATAAAAGGCATTCACTGTCAGTATTTTTAACAAGTGCAAATGAAGGCTAAAAAACAAGGCTATTGCAATAATTATAAACAAACAAGGTGTGAATTGTTGCTTTTCCTACTTAATGCCAAACTCTGTTCCAACAATCATCCCGATTTTAGTCTATTTGTAAGCAGCAGTTGTTATGCCTGATATTCATTTTCCTAAGAGATCAGACAAGTGACTCCTCTGAGTACATTGGGCTTTGTTGCTTTCTTTGAATTTCTGCCATCCTTGAGAGGCAGGTGTCAAACCTAGCTGCCAGTAATGCAATATCCTTGTGCTACTGTGCACTGGTCATACCAGGGCACAATAAAACTGATCAATTATTGAGGTCCCGAAAAAAGGACAGGTTCCCCCGATCCATTTATTGAATCAGAAATAGACCGTTTTCCAATCTGAGTTGTTTGGGGCAGAGCCCTTTGGCTGTGAAAGGGTTCAGTTACATCATTTTAAAGTATTCGCAGAAGATTGTCAGTATTGTGCTACGTGAGGAGGCAGTTAGTCAGACGTCATTTGAACACCTTTTATATAGTATCGGTATTTCCATAAATCATGGTTCACAGGTAAGGCAGAGGTTGTCAGACATTTTTCCAATTCAAAGAAAGGCAAACTGTTTTCAAGGAACCCTAATTACGTTGCAACACCTCACAATAGAGATACCACTTCACAATTAAACATACCTCTATACATTTGAAAAACTGACAAGTTGTATTAAGCAGACATTATGGAGCGTTACTGAGCGCTGCCAGACGCCTTGTACAGCATTACGAAGTTTATTGTTCTGCAACGGTCCATGTGATCAAATGAGGTGGGTCACCAGACTTCATTAATGCTCACCTAGATCAAGAAAGGAGCGTTTCACAGACAACGCTTTTGTGTGATCTATTGGAAGTGGTAAAAGAAGCCACTTCCTTCTGGCAAGAAGTACAACCAAGTTGTTGTGAAGGTATCAGAAACCAACACTGAATTACTTACTTGCAGTACAATGGAAATCCATGCATTTTATAGCATCTAAATATTCACCTATAGTTTGACACAGTGCACAGCACAGAACCCAGGCCTTTCAGTTTAAAGACTAGTACCTATCCTATAGTGCTAAAAGACTAGCGCTTACACGGGAGCCTTCCTCCGTTCTGCAAATATAAAGGATATGGCGTCTAAATCCAAAACATCCTGGTTTAGAGAAAACCGTCACGAACAAAAACAGCTGACTGACCAATACATCCAGCTGCTGGACCACTGTAATCGCCAGTTGGTAATTCACCTGCTTTTTGACTTGTATGTTTGTTATTACTGTGAGTATTATAAGATAATGAAGAAGTTTATAAAAAGCAAATTTCAGGTGTGTGTTGTGCAGATTACTCGTCCTTTGCCTATGTCCTATTGTTTCTAGGATAAATTGCCATGTTATGTGAGGTTTATACGTGTCATTATTCTACGGTGTTAAAAAAAAAATCTCCATGAATATGATCTGATACTTAAATCAGCGGGTTCTCAACTCCAGTACTCAGCCCCCCCTCACCCCCACCCCCACCAACAGGTCAGGTTTTTAAAGGTATAACAGCTTCAGCACACATGCTCAACATAGGAGCCACTGATTAAGCCCCTGTGCTGAAGCTGGGATATCCTGAACCGGTTGGGGTTCTTAAGGACTGGAGTTGAGCGCACCTGCTTTAATGTATCACAGTATTTGTCAACTACCGGTACAAGTGAGATCCATTTGCCTTATCACTGTGAGGAGGTCCGTAATAGGGTGTTGACACGTATTGTAACTGTCTTCAGGGATGAGTAGGCCAGGTCTAACAGCTCCAATAGATAGAATATGAATCAGTACATTTATTCATGACCATGTGGGGAAAAAGCGCACCTAGTCACATTTCTTTCCTGCAGCTTGAACTTTCCAGTGGTATCCTGTACCAAGCTTCTGCTCATTGGTCTCATTTACTCGATCTCTTTATCGAAAATCATGGACAACCTGGGCAGGTGTGCTTCCTTCCACAACAAAGAGCTGAAAAGGCTGTCCTTGGCATTTGTTTTACTGTGCAAATATTTTTATTTTTTTTTTTTAATGTGTAACAAGATTCACGTAAATAAAATTAGATGTGAAGGTTCCATAACACTCTGCACATGAATGCTAAAAGGGAAAGACTGGCTGCTCGTCGTAACCTCGATGACCAGTGTAAGTTTATTGTGTTGTAGCCTCTGCTCGGGGTGTCTTTTAGAGCATTGGTGCTCACTCCATCCTCAAAACCACTCAACAGGTATGGTTGCCTGGTGGCTTCCCAAAAATACTGGACACATGGGGAATGGTGCGAGACGCTCGAGATCACACACCTCTTACCTTTTCTGCCTCATGCGTTTTCCTCCTCTCCTTAGCCCCACCCCCCAGGCTCATGACACCTCCTGATTGGCGGATTACCCAGCAGCAGCCAATCAGGATTGGAGGAAGACTGCCCAGCCCCCTAGCACAGCCCTGCTCAGGGAAATCCTGCGGCCCCCCAACCGTCCAGATCATTATGTCCATAGATGATAACACAGGAACACATACATGTCCAGTTATACCTCTAATGATTAGACTGGACAAATGTCCAAATAAGCGACAATCCGTATAATACTGGACACACGACACTACCAGCAGGTTCGGTTTTACGGATATCCCAGCTTCAGCACAGGTGACCTCAGAGACTCGATCTTTGACTGACCACCTGTTGTGAACCGGGATAATCCTGAACTGACTTGTTGGTGGCCCGTTGAGGACTCGGAGTCGCCCCACCCCTGCGTAACCCACTGAATGTGACTTTAACATTGATATAATTGCACAGAAAGAGATTTGAAAAAGAAGGCTTCTTTAGTATAGTTAGTATGTTGCATGCTGTATATAGTATATATTGATCATTCCCTTCTAAATATTACTGAAATACAGAGCATCATTTATGACAATAACATTACGTTCTTCAATCAGAATGGCCTACAGCAACGATCCTCCACTCCACATAATTACAAGCTGAAGTCCCTGCCTTTACTACATTGATTTTATGCAACTTTCCTAAATCACAAGTAGTCAAAACCCTACTGCAGGGTTGTCATTGTTTACTGTAGTAAGGGGCAGCAAAGGAGTTTAAGTACAACTATATATTACCATCTGAGCATGAGAACAACTTCATTTACATATTAGTATTTGGACACAGAACTTTTATCCTTCCAATGGGCATAGAAAAACTCAGGAAAGAACAGAGCAGTGAGGCTACGCTTATAGTGATGGGGATGATGGTGACGTCGGCTACGGTCGCTGGAAAAATCAAATTGTGTTTCGTCTCTCACTCTGTAAATCACATCACCTTGATCAAGTCCCGTTTGAGGCCGAAACGTTGGATTATTCTTGTTGATTCAATACAAATTTGGATTACCTATTTGGAGTGCTGCCTCCTGATTATTTCATCTTGTGCGGATCGTATTGTCCTAAATTATTTTATAGGATGTGACACCCAAGTATTTTGTGATTCGGAAGGAGTGCGTGTGGTTCCTTCAAACGCGACTAGTATAATCTATATAGATATATTAATATAATATATATATTATAGTAGATATATACATATATATATATAATCTATATGAATCTACACCCTTTACCCTCTGTAGCGATTGTACAGAGTCTGACCTTACTCAAGATGGTCTATTTTCCAATTTAACAGAATCTGTATCTTGATTTCAGTTATTCTAAACTCTCTAATAAAATGCCATGGCATCTCACTAAAACAAAGTCAGTATTTTCCCATTGGATTATGGAGAGTACTACACTTTTTTTGACTAGTCTGAATTGACTATTCTGAATTTCATGGGAACAAATCAAACAAGATTTAGGGGTTTATATACAGATGACATGTGCAGTGTTTTCCAAAGCTGCAAAGAACGGGGCTGAGATGAGTTGGTGAAGGCCCTTGCTTATTGCAGTCCTGCCTGACTGTGCACCAATGATTAAAATAGTCTACTCCTGATCAGCGAACTGTTGACACCCCAATACCGCTTTTTGGTAGTGCCTGCTCTCTAGTATGTTGCGGGAGCAGCTTTCTAGGCATAAAACGGCGCTCCACTTTGTCAGTCCAAGAACATTAGTGAGGCTCTACTCAGCTGAATAGGTAGTGTTCTTTTGGACAATGCTATCTGGAGGAACATGAAACCGTGGGATTTCAAGGGTTTTGAAGGATAAGAAGCGTGACAAAACATGGTAGGCCACAAGGCGCACGCATTCATCTTTGCTATTGTGCCTCGCGCCTTTGGTACCAACGAACAAAGGAATGAGAGTAGGAGTACGGTAAATGGGAGTGAAGATCTCATCTTAACATAGCGAACCTGGTTGTAGATCCCAACCCCATCTTGTAGTGATAGGCAGCTCACTTTATCTAAAAATGAGTTGTAAGCTCTTAGAAATGGGTTTATCGTGCCTATATCTGAATAGAGAAAACTGCACGACTAGTTGGACATAACAGCATAGGTTTTATAATTATAAAACAAGAGAAGAGATCCAAGCCATTCCTTGTAAAAT
>WSYH01014584.1:0-15387 GCA_036426205.1 Ascaphus truei | reverse complement strand
AAAATAAACACAATTTGTTTTTACTATCTTGTTTTGCCTAATGAATGTTCCCAGAAACATATTAATCGTGTAAAAAGTTCCTCGTCACCCATGACAGCGCCATTAATTGTTATCTTCCAACCTGCTCTTTTCAATTCCCTTGGCGATTAGTAGAAAAGGTTGACATTGGATGTAAAAAGACAAGGACCTTAGGGTTCCTTTTGCTTCTGTTATGCTGGTCGCTGCTGAGAATGCTTTCAAATCTTTTCCAGAATGACAGATTCTTATGAAAGTAACCTTTGCAAGGGATGCTATCATTCATGTGTTATTGCCAGATGATACAGCACATATTAACTGCAGCCTACGCAGGGCATCATCTGTTTTAACAGGGGAAATATTTCACAGTAGTATAGCAATAGACATAGCATGACAACCGTGGATGTATACTTTGTACAAGTGTACATTCCAGAACAGCCAATATTTGTACATTGCTTAACATAAATTTCAGCTTTATAGACGTCTCTCTATGAACTTGTAATATGTACTAGTACATATTAATTTTGACTATACATATAATTGAAGATTCAATTTGTATTCTTGCTTTCCTGCCACAGGCCGTACGTGTTTTAGATATATTTCTCCACTAGCAAAATACCCTGGTAGTGCCATGTGGCCTCTGATTGGTCAGCAAGTTTGACATTCTGTAGACACAAATAAGAGCTGGAACTAAAAACAAAACATACTGTCATTTGTTTGCTTTCCAGTTACTTTTGTTTTTATGCAATTTGATATGGGAGTTTAATTAATCCATATATTGTAACAAAGAAAGTAACCATGTAGTGTTTGATGCTTGAGCTCATTTGCTTACTAATATTATAATGAGACACAGAGGAATAACATTAATAATAATAATAATTATTATTATTATAAACTTTATTTCATATAGCGCTTTTCACCCAATGGGACTCAAAAAGCTTTACAATTACAGTATAGTGTGCGGTACGCAGTACATGGAAAATTTTAAGGCCACAGTCCCTGCTCAGATCTGCTTATAATCTATGTGTTTGGCGCAGTGAATACAAATATACAGTTAATAAAAAAGTTAACTTAAAATAGAATGAATACTGTAACAGATGTGGCTGTAGTGCAACATGATTGCATTTTCTAAAAAAAAATATGTCTTACACATAATGGGATAATTAACTAATAAATTGTCAATAGGAAGTCTTAATGCGCCACTGAAATCCTACAAAAAATAAAAAATAAATTATATATATATATATATATAGGGGTTCTTCAGTATTAGGTGATACCTTTTTTATTGGACTAACAATTTATGTCATAGGACAAGCTTTCGAGAGTTCTCCTCTCTTCTCCAGGTCAAGCAATACTGATATACAAAGGAATCTATGACTAAAACATATATATATATGCGTGTGTATGTATGTGTGCGCTTGTGTGTGTGTGTGTGTGATTACATATGCTAAACGCTGTCTCGTTCTCCCAGCCTGACCTGCAGCGGCGAGAAGCGGAGACGTGAGCGGGAGAGCAAGTACATCGAGGAACTGGCCGAGCTGATTTCAGCGAATCTTGGTGACATTGACAATTTCAATGTCAAACCGGATAAATGTGCAATATTAAAGGAAACGGTCAGGCAGATCCGTCAGATTAAGGAGCAAGGTAACGTTCGGTTTCTTTCTCCGGGAATACCCCCCGAGTCCATTTTGTCCCCCCGTTGATATGCAAATTTTACACCAAGAAAATGAAAAAAAATCTGTTTTTTTCTAATAAGTAGAAGGGAATTAAAAATGGACTTTTGCGTGTGTCCGGTGACCTTTTTGTAGGTCTAGTCCTGCTCAGCAGATGCATCCTTTTAAAATATTTAACCCAGTGTTTTTCAACCGGGGATCCCCGAAATGTTCAGGTCATTTAAAAATGTCACCAAAAACAGAAGAATTTACAACGCATCTGGTCTCAGACGAGCTATTAGAGAAGGTTGGGGTTCCTTACAATGCATCTGATCCCAGACACGCAATTAGAGAGGGTTGGAGTACCTTACAGTGCATCTGATCTCAGACACGCTATTAGAGAGGGTTGGGGTTCCTTACAATGCATCTGATCTCAGACGCGCTATTAGATATGGTTTGGGTTCCTTACGCATCTGATCTCAGTCGCGCTATTAGAGAGGGTTGGGGTTTCCTTACAATGCATCTGATCGCAGACCAGACGCTCTATTAGAGAGGGTTGGGGTTCCTTAATCTCTGATCTCAGACGCGCTTAGAGAGGGTTTGGGGTTCCTCCATTTAATCTGTCTCAGCAGACCGCTTATTAGAGAGGGTTGGAGTTCCTTACAATTCAATCTGTCTCAACCGCTATTAGAGAAGGGTCGGGGTTCCTCACAAGCATGTATCTCAGACACAAAAACGATTAGAATGGGTTGGGGGGTTTTCCTACAATGCATCTGATCTCAGACAACACTATTAGAGAGGTTGGGGTTCCTTACAATGCATCTGACTCAGACGCTCTATTAGAGAGGGTCGGGGTTCCTTACAAGGCATCTGACCGTAGTGCACGGATCAGTGGGCCGTACAGTGCAGTAATTATTTTCTTATGACTGCACGTGCTCACGAACTTACGACTTTACTTTGATATAGGCTAATGCCACTGTTTCCTACATAATTATAATCATATAACAACACGCCTATGTATTATAACCATTACACATCGCCTATCATATATACAGATAACCACACGCCTACGTATTATATACATATACAACACACGCCTATGTATTAATAGTACATATCACCAAAAACGCTATACCTACATTTATAGCATGTACACACACGCCTCACTCGTATTATTACGCCACAACATCACGCCCTCATGATCTATATAATACATATACACACAAAATACTCCTATATATTATATACAATGCAACCACACACACTACGTAAATATATATACTCTACACCACGCCTACAGTATTAGTACAATCATCCACAACTACCATACACGTAATTCTATACATAAATCACACCAGCGTAAATTACAAAACGTATTATATACATATACACCACTCCTCCTTTATTATATACCTAACACCACGCACCCTACGTATTACTATACATCTACCACACACCGACACTACGTATTTATACCAATATACACACGCCCATACCCGTATTATATACATAAATACAACACCGCCTATAAGATTAATAAACATCTACACACACAAAACCGCCAATACTTATTATATACAATCCATACACAACACGCCAACAATTATTTAATCACAATATACAAACCACCCGCACTACGATAAATAATAGCTAACCAAACGACCATACGTACTTACACATATAACGAATATAACACACAGAAACCGGCCTCTAAGGTATTCTCATACATATACACAACACACGGCGCAACCAAACCTAAAAACCTAAAAGATAGAGACTCAATCACCAAAAATTATCACAAAAATAGTGAATCAAATAACAAATTCACAACATGAATAATTAGCTAAGGTTAACCAAAACATCCTCATCGTAGTGAATTTTCTTCGGGTTTATATCACCAAAAAACTAATGGTGGCCGTCAAGTAGAACAGCAGAAAGACCAAAGAATGCAAAGAATTCTGTTAAGGAAGAGCATGTGACCAGAGAGCGTCACTAGATACAAGTGGTCTGCAATACTGACTACGAGCCAGAGGGCGGGGCTCAAAAAGGGTGTCCCAGAGCCTGTTTCAGAAGAGGAATGAGGACTGGGAACTTCTGATAAAATGGTATGCTTAATACAGAACAAAAAAGGCTTATTACACATTCTCATCATAAATGTTCATATAGAGGGTTTAAGCAAAATAACATATCTACCAAGAGATCTTTAATCACATACAGCCACTGATTTTCATGGAAACAAACCCACATGTAGAAATAATTAGCTCGGAAGTCTGGCCGCAATAAACTTAAACCAGTAGAGATGATTTTTTAAAATATCCCTTCTGCAGAGACATCCTTCCAAAATGATGACGAATGATTCATAAGGCCGAACTTCTTCAGCGGGCCGGGATGTAAATTGATAAGGACTACCCTTGGACCTCTCCTACTTACAGGTAGGTAACGGCTGGGCGCTAACTACCCTCGGTGTGACTTTTGCTCGCATATGTCTCTGTAGAGTTTTAGCATAGGAACGAGGTGTATTGGGTGTAAATCATCTTTAAAATACACACACATTGCACTTTATACAACTCGGCCGGTACAGAAACCTCTATACGGTCTCAAATTGATAACAACACCCCCTTTTTACTGTGCCTCCCATTCGTATCTTGGTAACAGGTACAATTATCTTTCCTCTTCTTTATTTTGGGCCCTTTAGACCAAACACAACTGTCCTCCCGTGATTAGAACCCCCAGAGGTAGGCAGTAATCTCTGTCCCTAAACGTAAGCAATTATAAAATACGTTTCAGGGCTCTATGCTAGAACTAAAATTAATGATGATATAATAACACTTGGTATTGAACTGTACCGATTATTCTATTTTAGACACTGCCTGTCTCAATTTCTGTATATTGTCAGACTTTTGCGCCTCATTATCAATACAGGCCGACAGAAAGATCTTATTCCTCATTCCCCTCACCACCCCCCACAAATAATCAACAAAGCCATTGTTAAAAACACAAAAAACCTTGAATTTAAATTCTAGGCGCTCAAACACAAAAACCAAGGTGTTTTGTCCACCAAACACACCAAGGATTTCCAAATGATATCCCTGCTTCAGCCACATGTGGCTCATCAGATGGCTCAGGAAATCGAAGACCACTTGATGTGTTGGCTTGCCCTGATGACGGACTAGTTATCACGCCCCTGGTCTAGGATGTTGTCACACAACGGAGTCCGATGTACCTATTCACCTGTGTGTGTGTGATAATCCGTGGGTGTCTCCGAGCGCACGGCCTTTGGACGGCTTACATTCATGGTTGTGGTGTATACCCGCGAACGGGAAGTATCGTTTTCGTGTCGGAAATGTCCCCACATAATTATAACAGTAATACAACCAAAGAAGTCATCTGGTTAACAAAACACCTAGACCGCTCACTCATAACTGCAAGCACGGGACCGCAAGGACATATATCACTCACAAAACCTGCCCACGCACACAAATCGCAGCGATTAACATTGTGAATCGTCCACAGCCCTTTAGTACTGGGAGGCTGCCGTATAGAATAAGTAACAAAGAGTGCAGTACGTTATTCCTTACTGATCCGTTAAACAATACTATCATTACTACTACCGTACTACTCACCTAAACTCTCCGTTCAACAAAACTTACCCGTTACTCAAATACTATAACTACATAAAACCTCTTATACTACTCCCAACATAACGGTATACTACTCTACTAACTATCCTCTGGATACTACCCTATATAACTCACCTCCTTCCCCCCACACAACCGTTACAGTAACTAATGAACTGACTCTCCCCTTTCCTCTCCTTTACTCCCCTATCGTCCTAAACCCTCCTCTTACTCGTTTACTCTACTCCGTTACATACAACCTTACCTTACAGTACTATATCTAACTAATCGTTACCAACCCCAGTTACAACAAAATACAAACAGACCCAACAACACAACAAAAACACTACACAAAACCGTTACTCTCTACTAACTACTCCGTTACCTACCTACCGCCGTTACACAAACCACCGTTCCTTAACTTATCCTTGCTCTCCTACTCAGATACATATACTCCGTTACCCACAAAATACAACAGCAAACACCACCAAATACCCCTTTCCTTAACCCCGATTACAAACATAAACACCCACAACCGTTACAAAAACACAAAACGTTACTAACTAAATGACCGTTACAACATACAAAACACAAAAGACAAAACAAACACCAACCGTTAACTATAAACCTCCTCTTACAAACCCTTGTACTCACTAAACACAAAAAAGACCCCACCCCCACTTACTACTCCTCCGTTCACCCACCCCCGCCCAACCCGTTCCAACCACAACCCATCCCCCATAAAACACACCCCTTCCCTACCCCGCCCCCGGTCCCACCACCCCCCCCCCCCCCTGGAGTGAAGCCCCCAGCCCCCCCCACACGCCCTCCTTTCCCCCCCTTTCCCACCCCGTGCGACATCACCCCTAGCCCCCCCCCCTCCCCCACCCCACCCCTCTTCCTCCGCTCCGCTCTCATCCGGTACTCCGTCCTAAACCCGTTCACCGAACAACCGTTCACCTGTTAACAAAAAAAACACACCCATTCTACCGTTACTCACGTTACACAACCGTTACTTAAACTATCTACTAAAACATTATTTCCCAAACTTCCGTTAACTCCGGTACTCTCCGTTAACTACTCCTCCCGTTACCAACACCCACACATCAAACAAAAAAAACACAAGAAACACCAAAACAAACCCTTTACCCACAAATACAACACCAACCAAAACCCCCAATACAACCACAAACAACAAACCCACCACAACCATCCCAAACCAACAAACAGACCACCCCCTTCTACTCCCTCCACGTACACACTCCCACTAACAACCGTTACACGTTACTCCCGTTCCCTAACCTCCTACTAACTACTACACCTCTCCGTACTCCTTATGCTAACTAAACCGACTATTACCAACAACCGTTACAAGAAACAATACCAAACTACAAACAAAACACCGTTACAAAAAAAAACAAACACAAACAACAAGCGCACAAGAACAACAAACCACACACAAACCGTTACAAAACAAAACACCGTTACTACTACGTATACTACTCTATCTATTAATACTCTTTCCGTTAGACAAACCGTACTACTCTTACTAAACCTTCCCTACTACCTCTCTACTCTAAAGCTGACCGTTACTCTAAAACTCCGTTCCCGCCGTTACAAACCAACCGTTACACTACAAACAACAACATAAAAAACCGTTCTAGAACTAACTACTCCATTTACTCCGTTACACAAAAACGTTACCTTAAACTACTATACTAAACTCACGTTACAAGAACAAACCGTTTCTCTATATTACTAATTACATAACTATACCTAATTTACTGCTATACCTTCTCCTCTACTCCGTTAACAAACAACACACCACAATACAAGACCGTTACAAACCCACACCCACACACAAACAACAAAATACACCTTATATACTCCACTACTCCGTTACCACCAACAACACATACAAGAACAAACAACACCGTTACTTCCGTTCCCCAAATACAGCCGTACAACAAAAGCGGACACCCTTCAACCAAAAACCATACACAAACACCGTTACAACACACAATCCAACAAAACGACTACACCGTTCCACAAAACAAAACAAACCAACAACAACTCCACCGGTACTCCTACATTCCTCCTGCCCTCACTTTACCAACCACACCCCTTTACACACCCCCAAACACACACACCCCCCCCTCCTTTTTCCTACTAACTCTTGCCATCCCATCCTTTACTCCCTTGCTCTTCCTTACTTATACCTACGTACTACTCCGTTACAAAAACCACCCTTACCTACTTCACTATCTCTACAACTCACTTCACTAATAACTCCGTTACTCCGTTACACAAACCTTTAACTCCTAATAACTACATCCTACTTATACATCCTACTACACGGTAAACTCCAACAGATACTAGAAACGGACGTCCTAAATAACCGTATACCACATAAAAACGTTACTATCACTACCTACCTTTACTACTCATCCGTTACTCTTACGTTACTAATACTAAATGCTGTGCCGTTACAAACACAAACCGTTACCCGTCTAACCTAACTACCGTTAACAACACAACAAAACCGTTACAACAAAAAACAACTACAAACAAAACAACCGTTAACAACCGTTCACCAAAACCACCAACACACAAAACACGTTACACAAAAAAAAAAACAACAACAAAACCGTTTACTACTACATAACTATACATATATAAAAATCCTTTACAACCAACCCAAAAACCGTTACAAACAAACCCACACACCAACCAAACAAAAACACACACACCACAACCAGTACTTATACTACCTGCCTCATATTCTCGTCTCCGTGTATAATCACACCTAGATCTTCTAAACATGCGTACTCCTCCCATCCCTACCTTTACTCCCCAAACAACACCGTTACCAGACACGAAAAACAACTATTACAACCAGTTACACACAAACCCAGATATGACGCATCCGGGCGCTCTCCCGGGCACTAGAAACCCCACAATTAACATTTCAGCAGAGTATCCCCTGCTTTCCCCGATCTACGATACCAAGAAGAAAAGACCCTAAAGGCGGCGACCGGTAGAGGGCACGCTAGCAATGGGATTTACACGTATTAAAGCTCCCGCCGCTGTGCAGTGCGGCCAATAGAAAAGCACGGGAAAACCTAATGAGCACCACCAACGAGCTTCCTATTAGGCCAACGCACGCTATGAGATTATCTTTAACCAATGCCAAAAAAGACCAATTATCTACGTGCACACTAGGATAGCCGAAGGCGCAAGGTGCTACACACAATAAGGCCCCAACACACGGAAAAGTAACATAAATCATCCAGGAAAGCAGAGGGTCCCAAAAGCCTGAAAAACATACTGGAGGTTAAATCTTCAGGAGACCCCATGCTTCAGATTATCCGGATAAACATTAACCCATTCAACACACAATTACAACACTAAGTGCAGCGAGATGCCCCATAAAAGATATATTGGAAAGCGGCGACCAATCAGGAATACAAATCAGGGGCTCTGGCAATGGACAGCCCCTAGATAAAAGGCGCATCATCTTCACTGCAACAGCTATCCTCTTTCCTATGTCGCTAACCGCAGTCCCACAATCACCACCCCCCGGTGGGTACAAAAATGAAACCAGCCAGCGGCAGAAGAGCCACACACTATTCAACTGCCGCAATAGCTGGTGGCGAATGTACCGCCGACTATCTCTGAAAGATAACGTAGCACCAGGCATGAGAACGCAGCGAATCAGAGATAACGAACCAAAATAGCAAAATGCTTCAGTCATTGTCCACCAAAAAAAAAAAACGCACCAGACCATAGATCGAAAGGGGTGCAAGGTTGAGACGGACTTATTAATATATTACCAAAATCACCAGCCAAGCGAGGTGTAATCTAACTGGTTAAACAATGCACCATGGCTAGCACTCGACTCAATTTGTTCCAAAGGCAGGAACCGTAGCCGACAACAGTAACCATATGTCTACAATAAACGATGACTCCAACACCCAAAGCGTCTATAATAACCCACACTCCACAATCACACCCACAACGATTTTGGCACTCAGGTTGGAGGCTTCAAATATCCAGAGATTGAGGAGAACGGAAATAATTTATGAATCCATGATAAAACGAGACTTCTTTATTTATTGGTCCACTCCACGTAGTCATAACTAGGGGTCCGAGAAGCCTATAGTAATCAAAGGCGTATGGCAGACGGCGACCACGGCGGGTAACATACAACCAACCCTTCCCATCGCGCAACCCAGGCGAAAGGTTTAAAAACGTCCTTCGCGGGTAGAGAAAGGGGTCCGCGATAATTATGCCATTTGGATTTGTTACAAGAGACCTCATTTGAACGGCCCATCGAAAATACAAATTTTGCCATGAAGCTATCAAGATTTTACGCAGAACGCGGCAGGCGACTCCACAAATCAGCACATTTTCGCAAACCGTCAGCAGTGACAAACTATAAAACGCAACGCGGCGGCGGCAATGTATTGTGTCCACCAAAACAGTACGCGTCTACCAGCGACTAAAAGCAGCGGCCCTAAGGAAAGCATTTTCCTTTTCTCAACAAGTTATTTGACCATCCTATACACTAAAAATAACAACCTTCAAAAGGTAACAGCTCTTTCGGACTAGAACCCCGTTGTTAGCCAACAGATGGCTAAATAAAAACCAAGAAGTATTTATACACACGGTTAGGGTCCGCTCCCTAACCCTTGAAATAATAAATCACTAAACATTGTCTGAACCGTAGTTACACCACATGCGTGTTACTAAACGATACTTTTCATAAACAATGTCTAACCGTATTCAAGACTGAATAGACACCATTACGTATCTGTCAACAGAGTAAACGGTTTTGATGTTTTATACTTTTCTTCGAAACCCCAAGTAACTCTTACATTCTTACTGTTTCTTACTAGTTCCAGACTGGTTTCCATCCTCGGTTCCTAACTAAGTAATCTTCCACTGGTTCCTAAAACAGAGCAATCCAACGCGTTTTGTGATCATTGTATAGTTTTATTTCATTTTAATATGGATGACTGGAAGCCGGGGGCTCTCTGCCGGCTGAACCACCCGATTAATTTGTTCAGCTACGGTGACCCACTGCATATCAGCGATACTGCTACGTGCTATCCGAAGCCGGCCAGTCCATGTGCAGTTATAGAAGCTCCCGCGTCACACACTGGCACATAGGAAGCCGCACCTGGGTGATGTAACATGAATGATCACTGGGTAACCCTGCATCCAGCGTGCTAACCCAAACAACCAACACACCGCAATCAACCCATATAGATAATGCACCCACACCTGGTAAGCCCAGGGAGATTCAAGATTCTGGAACCACCACACCGCAATTTACAAACCCATACACAATACAAATAAAACGGAAGAATAAAAAAAACACCCGAGCCTTAGAATGCCTATGATTCCTGTGGCAGCCCTGACTAATCCGTAAAACCACTGACCTGCTTGCAAAGGCCAAGGCAGCCATTGCTCGTACACACCGCTTGCTTGCACAAGCCAGAGAAACTGGTCCCACGGTCAGCTCGACTAAACGACTGACCTTACCCAAGACACCTCTAATGTACAGTTGCACATTCACCTCCGACCAGGACGTCCGTGGGAACCATTTTTTTGCTTGAACAGGTTATCTTCCGATGTTATTTTCGCTATACCCCCCACCCGCCCCCCCAGAATCATCCCAAACCTGTATGATCTGTGATGAGCCAACGTATAATGCGCACAAAGCGAGAGGGATGATTTGCAGACCAGCCCTGAACGCTTCATTACAAGGCATTCCAACCAAGCTCTCAATCGTGATGAGACGGGCACAAGAGAGGCGCGATGTGTATGAATCGCCAGTGCCAAATAGATTATTTATTTTACTCTAAGCTTCCGATGGAAATCCGCTAATCTCCATACAACGTCCGGAGGCCGCCGAAACCGCTTCCCTGAGGACCCAGACTTAGGGCTCCACTGGCCGCCCCCAAACAACCCACCAAGCCTATGTGAAGAATCCCCCCCACATCTCTAACCCACAACCCACCACAAATCTCACCCTCTCGCGGAAATCACTACAGACATGCCCTTATCCTACCACAACCCAAAAAAACTACCTCAATCCCATCACTCTCCCCTCTCACCCCCAAAAATAATCCGCCCCACGTCTCTCTCTCACTCCACTCACCCGCACCCACGTCCTCTGCTCAAGTCCGCGTCACTACACAAACAAACCCCGCCATCTACTCACTCTCACCTCTACTTCGCCCGCCACTCGCTCTCAAGCACAAATCACCTCCAGTCACGACCAACCCACCACACAATACATACTTTCTCTCTCCCTCCCTAATCCACACACCATTCTCTCTCGCACTCACAAACTACAGCCCCCCACTCCATCTCATCGACTCCCCTCCCTTCCCTCCCTCCTCCTTTCCTCCTCTATCCCCTCCTCCCTTCACCCCCCCGCACCACCCACCGCCGCCGCCCCCCCCACCGCAACGCTCTCCTTCTCCCTCTCCTCCCCCGCTCTCCCTCTCATCCCACCTCTTCCCCTCTCTCTTCCCCCTCCCGCTCCCCCCCCTCTCTCTCCTCCCCTCCCCTCTCCCGCCTCCATCTCGCCTTTCCGCCCCTCCCTTCCCTCACCCCCACCCCCGCCCACCCATATAACTCTTCCATCTTCCTCCCCATCTCGCTCCCTTCCCACCTGCTTCCCAACCCCGAATCCGCACCCGTCCCAGCCAGTCCCCCCTCGATCACTCAATCTCCGTCAAACCGACCCCCACCATACTGGTCTGTTCTCGAAAAACAAAAAAAAAAACTACCATCACTCCCACTGACTACCCACCTCCCACCCCCTCCTCTCTCTACATCCCAATCTCACTTCCCTCTACCTCCCCCACCGCCCCTCTCCCCCTCTCTCCCTACTCCCCATAAAACTTTCCCCCTCCTCTCACCGACTTTTCTCCCTCCTTCATCATTCCCCCAGCCTCACTCTCCTTTTCTCTCTTTACTCCCCCTCACTCCCCCCCCCCGCCCCCCGGGTCCTCTCTCCCCTCCCTCTCCCTCTCGACCCCTCCCCCGCCGCCTTCCTCTCATTTCCGCTCCCTCCGGACATCACCACCGCCGCACCTGCCCACCCCCCCAGTCATCTCCTCCCCTCCCTCCCGCCCGTTCCCTTCCCCTCCCACGATTCTTCCTGCCGCCCGCGTTCCCTCGCCCACTTCCTCCCCCCCTCACATCTCTACTCAACTCAAACTGCATCTCTCCCATCATGCCCTCAAACCACCTCAATCAATCATCACATCCCCATACACATCCCCCACCTCCAATCTCTCTTCTCTCTCTCACCCCTCCCCCTCTACATCAATCTCACCTCATGCCACACACCGATCGTCCTCTCTCACCTCACAAAAGAAACCCAACCAAAAACCCAGCTACCCGCCCCAAACCCACCCCCGCCACAATCCCCCCACCCTCCCCCAGCACCATCCCCCCCATAGTCCCGCTCATCTCCTCCTCTCACCAAATCTCCTCTCTCCCTCTAATTCTCCTCTCACACATCTCTATCATAATCTATCATCTCTCTTTATCATTTCCTCCATCATCAATCTTTCACTCAACTCTCACCTCTCTCTCCAACCCTCCGCCATCTCTCATCCCTCAATGCATCTCCCTTTCTCTCCCCCCTCACGCCCCACCAAAATCTCTCCATCCCCTCAACCGCTCTAATCTATCAAACACGCTCCCATCCTCTCTCTCCATCACACATCCATCACCCAACCACAAAACAAAAGAAAACAAATCTTCTCCATCTCCTTCCCACCCCTCCCCCACCACCACATCTTCTCTCCCTCACTTCCCCCACCCCAACAAACCCCAACTCTACTTTTCCTCTAAACCCCTCCAACTCATCTTCCATCCTCCTCTCCCTCTCACATCTCCCCTCCATCCGTTCTCCATGTACCTCCTCCCCCCCCCACCTCCTCTTTCATCATCCTCCTCTCCTTCTTCCCCACCCCTCCTCTCTCTCCCCAATCACTCCCTCCCCACCCCCCCCCGCCCCCACCACCCACTCAAAGAGAAAAAAAGGCAAAGCAAGCCAAAAACCTAACAAGAAAACAAAAGGACTCACTGCTCTCTTTCACTTTGTCCCTCTCTCCCGGCTCCCTCCTGCCCCCGCGTCTCCTCTCTCATCGCTCTCCCCATCCGGCTCCCCTCCCCCCTTCCCCACCCCTCCCCTCGCCCGATCCCCTGACCCCCGATTCCCTCTCCTCACCCGGCCGCCCCCTTCCCCTCGCGCCGCCTTCCCCCTCTCTGCCTCGCACCCCGACACACAAACACAAAAAATCCTCATGAACCTAGGGTGGATCTCCAAACACATTGTAACCCACGGCACCCCAAACATCCCAACTATCCAACGCATAAACATGGCAGTGGGACTTCAACACCAGAAGGCCGTGCCCGCTGCTGGACGCAAAGATTAAGGGCACTAATGAACAGTTTGTTACCGCTTCCCAATGTCCCCCTGCTCCGGCGAATCCCAGCTACCTGTGATCGAACGCGCCAATATATATAAATCCACCATAGGGATTTAAATTATAAGATATATATTATATGTACAAATATAATATAATATAATCATAGAGTAATTTCTAACCTCTTTACCCAGGCAACTGCTGGTGAAATAAATAGATGGCAAGCCACAGTCACACTTGAAGAAAATCCTCGAATGCGGACAAGGCGATTTTGAGTAGTGCCCAAATACCGCAGATAGTAAATACAAGCGGTTCCTGCTCACACAAAACGCGAGGTAACATCGACCCTGTAAATACAAACAAACGACACATCAAGAGAAACTGGTAACGTGCTGTAAATTACTCAATATGTCCCCTTTATGTCCTGTTGCTCCACTATTCTACTAATCTTCGTTATCATAAGTACAGTATAAATAAAGGATAAAAGTATCGCCGTCTAAAGTTAGCACAGGTTTAAACTTGAGGACCGTAACGTACATCTTTTCTCAAACCTCATCTACTGTGAGTAACTATGTAAACTAATATAATAAAAACTACTGATGTCAACTATGTAAACTATATGTAACCCATAACTGGCTCGTAAACTATTCAACTAATGTAATTACGTGTAACTAATGCTAACTAATGTAAAACTACACCCATAACTGTGTACACTAATAGTAACTAA
The DNA here is from genome assembly GCA_036426205.1 of Ascaphus truei. Taxonomy (NCBI): domain Eukaryota; kingdom Metazoa; phylum Chordata; class Amphibia; order Anura; family Ascaphidae; genus Ascaphus; species Ascaphus truei. Next base: position 920 of record WSYH01014584.1, on the reverse strand, counting down.
TGTAATTACGAAGCATAACTATGTACATATGTATAAAAGGTTCATAATCATAATCAATGCGATACATGAGCTTTTTTTTTCTTTCCTATTTAAACATAGAGTTGTGCTCTTGTGGTGATTTATTACACAATAATTTTCGTCTTGATATCTAATCCTATGGCTGAATGTGGGCAGCTAAATAACTCTGATTGTGTATAACATTTTGTAGACCTGCGCGATGGCCAACCTCTGTCCCCCCCAGACAGACTGATCACAGGTTGTGGTTTGGCCTGAACTATCCCCAAAACCCAACACCCAAACCCCCACACCCCCCCTCCCCGTAGCTCGCCCCAAACCCTTACCATCTTTATGTGCCGGCGGTCATTCTACGTCTTCTCTATTACATAACATGTTCTTTCTTCTGAATACGGCTGAGCACCCGGATGTCAAAAGGACAGTCACAAATAAAAAACCCCAGCCATCGACATTATTTGCCGTCACTTGACACATGGCAACAACGTCACTCAAACAACCTAAATAGACAAACTACTAAAAAAACCTAACCGCAGCCTGAACTGAACTTCCTGGTGTAGGTGAAGTTTGGCCGCCATGCCATCAACGGGATCCCACACCGGCATTTCATTTAATGCCTTGGGGAAGGGCGTAACAGGGGCCCTCACAGAAAAATCTTACAGCAGACCCAAAACCCCAGCACACACCCACACCCCCCCACCGGGACTTTGTTATGCAAGCAAACACCCTAGCTCTGAAGAGTAACATAGGAGTTGGTTAACCAACCGTGGCTTTAGACCAACTATGGGCGCGATCTACGCGGCATGCCATAACACCCACGAGGGCAATTGACTAAGCCTCCCATATTGATCTTGCAGTTTCTCAATACGTACCTATGGCGTTTTCCCTTGCAGCGTCACTATGCACGG
>WSYH01014583.1:0-15388 GCA_036426205.1 Ascaphus truei | reverse complement strand
ATTTATTTAGATTCACATCAACCAGTGCAATACAGGACAGAAGAGAGACATAGGAGGGGCTCAGTGAGTTTGGATCAGGGGAGCCTGGTTCAATTCCTGGTGTTGGCTCTTTATGACCTTAGGCAAGTCGTTTTATCTCAGTCACCAAAAACGTAGATTGTAAGCACATCTGGGCAAACTCCAATGGGTTAATTCCTATGTGCTGCGTACCGGGCACTATACTGTAATTGTGAAGCTTTGAGTCCCATTGGGAGAAAAGCAGTATATGAAATACAAGTTGTTATTATTATTATCCAGATTGCATCACCAGCAGGTTTCATGGGACAGACTCACTCACCTTCTCACCTTTCTCCCCGGGAGGTCCTTCAGCACCTAATGTTCCTTCCCGGCCCTAAAATACAAGCACACTGTGGAGCAGAACTGAGAAGCATTGGTGTCTTTGTATGAGCGTCTTGAGTTGGGGACCATCATAGAGGAGTCAAGAAAGTACAATATCTGTGCATATAAATGTAGGCAGTGCTGGGTGGGCTTTGTGTATATGTATGTGTACAGGTGAATGGAATAAGTCCAAAAGCAGTAGAGATGGTGCAGGATGTTGGTGTATTGGCCATTACAAGAGCTGTAAGCAGAGGGGAATGGGAAAGTGATGGTATAATAGTGGGCTGCATAGCTCAGTATAATCAAACAACCACTTACTGGGTATCCTATGGGCCCTGGATCCCCCACAGTTCCCGGGGGCCCCGATTCTCCTGGTGAGCCAATCTTCCCAGGTTTCCCGTTTGACCCTGTATTACCCAGTGGCCCCTGCATGAGTGAAACAGGTGACTTCTAAATATACAATGCCTCACACTAAGCATATGCCATGGATATTTATATGTAGGGACAAAGACACAGTGACAGAGGAGACCTATGAGCCATCCAATCTGCCCCTCATAACATAGTGATATAATTACATGTGGACAGAAGGGATCTATATCACCCAGAGCCCATCACTTCCAACACAAATGCTCATTAAGTCCTAGAGTGATAGATTTACTCAAGGATGGAAAGGGCCTTTGGCCCATGGATTGTTCAACGCCCAACACTGATTAATCTAATGACATGATGATTGAACCAAGACTTATTGAAATCTCCTTCACAGCACATACTGTATATCTAAAATAGCCTTTATATATTAGATTACTTAAGTAATGAATAAGATCAATTTCTGGCAACACGTGGAGCACATGATAAACAACTTAAAGCAGCAATCTCACCTATAATTCATACGGTATTTAACATGATTGGAACCAGGGCATCCCCTCATGGTGAATCAAGCTCTTTTCGGCTCTAATGACCCTCCCCCCCCCCCCCCACCACCGCCAGTTCTTCAGATATTTACTGGTGAAGTTACCAGCACTCTCTCTGAAGTTCTCAAGGGGATTTAAATAGTTGTACAGAAGGAAGCTGCAGCAGATCACAGTGTGGCTTCCCACTGGCCTACCTGCTACGAGAGATTTGAAAAGCTATTTTATTTCCCCTGGAGGGAGAACGAATACCAGTATCTTCACCGGTAAATATCTCGGAAACTGGGGGATCCCCAGGTTCCAACCTGTTAAAAGTCATGATTGCTGCTTTACCTGATGACTGTAACACTTACCGGGAGCGCGGGCAAACCCTGGACGCCTGTTTCTCCCATTCGTCCCTGAAAACCAGGAAGAGAGAGACAGGTGAGGAAACTAGATATAAACTCGGACTGTTGGACCCTCAGAGGATTCTGGGACAGAAGAGAGACTGTGTTTGTTCATAAGAAGAAAGACTGTTTAAGACTTGGCCTGTGGGATCCATCAAGTCATGAGTTAATGTCTCAAAGAGGCAAGGGAATATGAAAAAGCCAACCTTGGAATTCCTGGCATCCCACACAGCTAGGCCCAGCAACAGATAACACGAAACAAAGGAGACTCAGTTATGGAAGAAGGGATGTATTTGGAGCATATGCAGAGAGAATGTAAGTAGTAAGAATAATTAGTGTGGCAGCTTTTCTAAGATATAAGTATAAGCCCTGAGTAAGATTCCTTTGTCTTGATCAGAGAAGAGTACTCGTGATTGCTTTGTCCTGCACGCAAAGGACAGAGCGGGCTATTTTACTAGAAACAGGGTGATGACGTATTTTGCTTTCCGATTTATTTCTTTTTTGATACTTTGTGGGCTGTGCTACCTTTTAATGGACCGACACATCAATCGTACCATCGTTGCCTTGTGCATTACCGGTAAAGTTACCAATGGCACATTATGGATTCTCCAGGGGATTTAAACAGCTTTGCTATAAGAAGACCTAACGTTTCCGTTGGCCTGCGAGAATTGAACGGCCATTTTGTTTCCCGGGGGGGGGGGGAGGAGAAATAACAATATCTTCACAAGACAACCGTGTACAATTTTTGGGTTGGTCTATCAAAAGGTATCAGTCCACCAAGTATCTTCCTCTTTCCGGGAACAATATGGCTACCAGCACCTTTCAATTATTCCTTTTTTGATGGACTGCTCTTAACCTTTTGTATGGGCAGTTTATATACTGTAGGCAGACAAATACAGTATGACGTGTTTCCGTGCAACTGCTTGCAAACGGGTTTCAGATATAGGATATTACCTGTGGCCCTGGAGGGCCTCTGTCTCCAGGTGACCCCGAAGGACCCTACAGAGACAATGAAGATGTTGGTGTTATTGTTTGTGTGCATGCCTAGTAATGGGGGGGTGTCAATGGGTGTGGGTGTGTGTGTGTGCATTTAGTATATGAGTATTGTGTGCACTTAGTAACGAGTTTGTCACTATGTTTGCATGTTAATGCGTGATGTGCCATTGTTTGTGCTATAATGTTTAATGTGTGTATTGATCATTCAAACCTCCATTTCACCACAAGACTAAACTGGATTCCATTTGACAAGGCGCCCCCTCTGTATACTCCTAATACACTACACCTCTTCCTAACGCTGCTCCTGCCTCCCTTGATTCTTTTGCATGTGTCACAGAGGAGGAAGTGTCGCTGTTGCTCTCCTCCTCTACCACTTGCCCTTTTGACCCCATGCCCTCAAGCCTCCACTCTAATCCCTTCCACTGCTTCCACCCTAATCCCTACACTCACGCACATTTTCAGCTCCTCCCCCAAGCATGCAACAGTTATACCTATACTAAAAAATAGTAAGCTTGATCCTACCTGTCTCTATAACTATCGCCCTGTCTCTTTCCCGTCTTTTGCCTCTAAACTCCTTGAACCCCTTGTATTCTCTCGCTGATCAATTTGTTAAACTCCTTTTCTCTCCTAGATCCTCTACAACTGGCTTCCGCACTCATCACTCCACTGAAGCAACCGTCACCAAAATAACTAATGACTTTCATGTTGCCAAAGGTCCGGGTAATTACACCCTGCGTATATTATTCGAACTCTATGCAGCTTTTGATATGGTGGACCACCCTCTTCTCTACATTCTGCATACTTTTGGTATCCGTAAGAGCTCTAGCCTGGATTTCCTCTTACATTTACATCATACTTTCAGTGTCTCTTTTTCAAACACCTCCTCCTCCTCTGTCAATCTCTCTCTGGGTGTTCTCCTGAGCTCTGTCCTGGGACCTCTTCTCTTTACGCTCTACACACTTTCTCTAGGCAACCTTCTCACACCTATCAAATACCATCTCTATGCTGATGATACACACATTTACTTTTGAACCCCTGACCTTATGTTATGATTGTGTATGTTGCTTTGTACTGTTCAGGAGACAGACCCGCTAGGCAGAGTGTAAGCCACCCAGTTCAGTAAGAGGCACACTACCTGTCTCAGTGGCCATGTTGATAGAGTCAGCAAAGTCAGAAAGCACTCTTGTTGGAGATACTAATAGTATCCCCCATTTTAGGGGCAGACTCTGAATGCCATATTTTCTTCAATATAAGCCTTCATGGCTACAGTCTTTGGTTCAGACAATGGGTAAGTCCGCTCACGAGGAGGAACCGTCCCTGGGAGCAGAGCGATTTGACAGAGGAAAGATTGATGAAGGGGTAGCTTATCCGCCTGCCTTTTACTGAACACATCTTGAAAAGCCTGGTAGGCAGAAGGAAGACCCAATAATGCTTCTGGTTTGAAGAAATGAAGGTCCCCCAATGAGTGCGGGATGACCAGACACTTGGACCTACAGGAGTGGGCTCATGCCGTCACCTGGCCCGATACCCAGTTGATCTGTGGGTTGTGAGCTCGCAGCCATGGGCGTCCCAGAATAAGATCAGTGGCTGGGTGGTGAATTACATGCAGCTGTATAGACTCATGATGAAGCACCCCGACAGTAGCTGTGAGCAGAGTAGTCTCCTAATAGATAATGCCGGACCCCAGCGGTTTGCAATCCAGGGTTACGATGGTCATAGGCAAAGATTTCCTTTTGAACGGAATGCAGACATGAAGGGCGAAAGCCTGGTCCACGAAGGAGCCTGCAGTCCCCTAATCCACAGATACCCGGGTTGACACGGAGCACCCCTACCAAAAGAGGCGGATGGGTAACAGACGGTAGGGTCAAGGAGAACAGAAATTAGATGTTCCCAGTGAATGTCCTCCCTCCTTCTCTAGACCTTGGTGTTTCCCGTCTTCTTCGTACAGGATCAAGCTATATGCCCCTACTCACCACAGTAGACACACAGCCCAGTCGTACATCGGAGGCACTTAATTTCCTCCGAAAGCCGCATACCCCCAACTGCATGGGTTCCTCCGTAACAATAGTTGGGACAGGAAGGAGGTTTGGAGGATGAGGTTCCGGAAGAACCGACAGGATTTGCTGATCCCACCTCTTTTCTTGTTGCTCTCCAGGATGCGGATGTTCAAGGAGATGCAGAGTGCGATCAGTCCTTCTAGGTCTGCCGGGATGTCTCTGCAAGTAAGTTCATCCTTGAGCCTTTCGGAGAGACCTTGCCAAAAAGCATCTTTCAGGGCTCCCTCATTCCAAACAGTCTCTGAAGCCAATGTCCGCAATTTGACTGCATAGCAGCCTATCGGGTGATTCCCTAGTTGGATCCGCATAAGGGTGGTTTCGGCAGTGATTTTCCGAGCTGGCATGTCGAAGATCCTTGGAAAGCCTGGATGAAGGCTGCAGATTTGTGAAGGAAGGGAGAACCCCTCGCGTATAAAACGTGAAGCCCATGCAAGAGCCGCACCAGCCAGGAGCGACATGATAAGCACCACCCGAGATAAATGGGAACCAAAAGAGGATGGTTGCAATTCAAAGTGGATCTGGCATTGATTCAGGAACCCCCTTGCAGCCAGAGGGGGAGCCAGCATAACGTTCAGGGTTGGGGATAGTTAGCTCCTTGAGAACTACCGGAATTGGTGCCGCTTGCTGGACCTGAGGAGTGGGTACCAAAGAGGAATCAGCAGGGGATGCAGAGAGAAAACAGGTAGTGAGGGTTTGCAAGGTGGAGGCGATGGAATCCAATTTAGAACCCAACATAGCCAGGTGGGTGGAGTGTCTACCCTGGAGTTGGCCCTAGAAGGATACGGCCTTCTCCACCTCTGTGGGGTCCATTGCGTGGCCTGTGCAATGTTATACGACTGCATATGTTGCTTTGTACTGTCCAGGAGACAGACCCTCTAGGCAGAGTGTGAGCAATCCAGTCCAGGAAGAAGCGGACTTCCTGCCTCAGTGGCCATATTTGTAGAGGCAACGAAGTCAGAATTAGAACTAGTATCACAAGCACGCTACCAATGTGTCACATTTGACTCCTCCCTCACATTCTCCTCTTGCATTCACAAAGTAGCAAAGTAGTGTTGATTTTTACTCTGTAGCATTGCAAAGATACGTCCTGTTTTCTTTCGCTTCTATGCTCAAACTCTAACGCAGGCCCCCCATTCTCTCCATCTCGACTATGGCAACCTTCTACTGTCCGGCCTTTCTGCCTCTCACCTGTCTCCCCTACAACCTATCCTGCTGCTAGATTCATTTCACTCTCTCCTAAATCTGTCTCAGATTCGCTACCGCTGAAATCCCTCTCCAGACTTCCTATTACAAATCCCATATTACCTACAACATTTTCAGTCTCTCTTTTAAGGCCATACCCTCGGCCCCTCCTTGCATTGCAACCCTAATTTCTCACTATACACCTGCTTGCCTTTTGCACTCTGCTCAAGGATGTCCTATGTCTACCCCTTTTTGTATCTAAAGCCCCCTTCCGCCTAAAACCTGCTCCACACTTCTGGAATGTCCTTCCCCTCAATACCCGACTAGCACCCTCTCTCTCCACCTTTAGGACCTTTCTTAAAACACACATCTTTAACGAAGAATGGCTGATATTATACATCTCAGATGCACTGACCGTGGCCCCTTGAGGACACACTCACCAGAACACCCTCCTGTCTGTGTACGGTCTCCCCACTTACCACTTATATTATAAGCTCTTTGGGGCAGGGACTCCTTTTCCTAATGCTATTTTTATGTCTGAATCGTTTATTCCCATTATGTCTCATAATTTTGGCACGTATATTATTGCTGTAAAGCGCCATGTACATGGATGGCTCTATACACATAAAGATATGCATGCATACAGTACTTACATAGTGTGTGCAGACTTCTGTTGTAAATGTGTTTGTGCAGGATAATGTGTGTGGCATTGTGTGTAGACTTCATACTGTGTGTGCTGTTGTGTATATGCTTGTTGATGTGAATGTGTCACTGTGTGCATGCTGGTTAATATCTATGTCATTGAGGGTCTTTTTGTTTTGCCATCTATTTGCCATGTGCTGTTACCTTGAGTCCAACTTTCCCTGGCTGTCCTGGGTCCCCATGTGGTCCAACCTCCCCCTAATACAGGAGAGAGCAGTTCATATCAGCAGAAATAGCCTTATATGTCGACTGGTACACCCCATGCATTTACATACCAGAACAAGACCAGCCAAACGTGCACATCTTTCGCATGCACACATAATACAGTACACACAACTCCTCCTTCACACATGCACACACTGTAGATACCTTTTGTCCAGGATGTCCAGTCCTTCCTCTTTCTCCAGCAGGTCCTCGGAATCCCTAAGAAGAAAAGAGAGCTACTGCTACGGGGACATTTATATGATAAACTGATGCTATAGGTATATATTCTGGCCCAAGACATACAGTAGCCGGATTGGCTATGATATATTATGGCCCAAGACATTGTAAAATAACTACTTGTAATGCTGGGAACCTTCATTACTGGAAACGATAAGTATTGATTTATATCCTGATATCGATTAGTATATGCGCACAAGCTTTGAGAGCCCTCATTCTATGTGGAATGGTTTGCTTGTCTCCTGGCTCATGGTATTCATAATGCAGTTGGTCAACGGTGCAAAAACCCATGAAACAGATATAGATTTAAAGGTTCATTGGTGGAGTGTGATGTTTGTTCTTTAGCGGTATTATATATACACATGCACATGGATTATAAGTGATGGGGCTCTCCTCCGGGACAGCACAAATGTATTGGACGTCCCTAACATACATCCACACCAAGGTTTAATGTGTCAGGTTGTCTTGTTTTCAAAATGTAATGAAGTGAGTGATGCACGACCTGCATCTGCTAGTTTTACTATAACCGGATATTCTCTATATTGATGCTTTCAAACGTGCAACAGTGACTTAGGCCGAGTCCATAGAAGGACAGGCCGCGCTGAGCCATGCAGACGCTCCGCGCTGAGCCCCTGCATCCTCAATGAGGATGCCTTGAGAGGGGGCTCACGCGAGCGTCCGCAGGCGTGCTGAGGCGCTGGAGTTTTCAGCTGACAGCCAAGCTGTTTTTCAGCGCGCTGTCAGCTGAATACATCCAATCAGCGCGGAGCTGCGTCAACGTCACGGTGCCGTGACGTCGGCGCCGTGACGTCGACGTGTCGTGGGCGATTGGCCAAGCAACGTCACTGCCCAGCCTCCCTCAGTCTCCCCCCGCCTCCGATCGCGCCCGCTGGCTCGCCTGCATGGGCATGAAATCGTGCAGATTTCAGCAAGCGAGCCTCAGCGTCAGCGCGGCTCGGCTCAACCCTCTATGGCCTCGGCCTTACAGGGAAAGAGGGTACAATGCAGGAGTGGGAGATTTTGGGAACCAATTGGTTGTGACATAGTGTAGAGATGTTAAAGGGAGGCGTAAAGTTTAGCATGCGACGCAGTCATATTATTCCAATTTGTGTGCATCAAAAAAACCACCATGTCAGAGCTAACCTTTTCATAATCATATGTGTGTGTCAAATGTATCAAACTTGCAAAAGAGGTCACATCGGATGCTAATGCGAAAAGATAAACGGTTCATTTATGGAGGAACTATGTTCTCTGCTTGATGCATAGCTGGAAAACTGTTCCGCAGGAGAGATTTCCTTTAGCCCTTAGGGTGCCCCAGGACATAGTCACTACACCATGGGGACTGGCACTCCAGCGGCCCCAGGATGTAGTGACCACGCCATGCCCACGGGGGGTGTTTTATTTTATTAGATCGCGTCCTGCGTCCCCATGGAGAGCAGAACGCGATCTAACCAGTAAAGGAACGGAGGAGGACTCCCTCCTCTTCCGTTTCCTCCAAAATGGCCACGTGAACACACTGTGCCGGAGGGGCCGTGGCAGTCAGGCACTCGCAGGGGTAAATCCCATACAGTATAGTATTACCCATAGTATGGAGTCTGGCATCTATACATGATCCATGTTGGGTATTATTCATCATAGTCTCAAACCTGCAAAATCATTGCACAAAAACAGAACAATATTTCTACATTTTGTCTTTGCTAAACAGGGTGCTATTTTTGCCCCCAGTTTTGCCATTGGGACACCTTGATGAATTCTCCCTAATGGATGCTCTACACATCTGTACAAAGCATCAATGGCGATCTACCAACATAAAAGAAAATGGAAAGTTCGTTCTGACACATCACACGCTGTGCCATGTTCTGCTTGCATTAGCATGAGATGCAAGATGGATTTCCTACAATCTGATGAATGTTTACTGGAGATATTTCTGCCTCCGCAGACCTGGCAGAGGTTTTTGATCCAAGCTGGTCTGGCCTCTCTACATAGTTAAAATGATGCTAAGAAAAGCAAGATGAAAAAGATGGTGTTTTTGTTAGTCTTGGTTCAAAATGGCCGCATTCTCCGCACACGCTCAGTGGGCACTCGTGATATCATTTCCGTAAAACGACCAACAGCATTGAAGGAAATGGCCATCAACAAGCTCCAGTGTTTCATAAAACGACATAACATGGGATTATGTCAACAAGATACCATAACATGGTGGGACTCTTCATAAACAGGATGTACATGTCACAGCTAAAACACTTACATACATGCCCACAGCACCCTGCGGTCCTTCTGGGCCTTGCTTTCCAGAAAAGCCCTGCAAGAGAACACACAACCAGGGTCATTTTCCCTTTGTTCAGGAATTATAAGTATCTCTGCTCCAAAAATAGCACAATACACCACACTTTCCCAAAAGAAATATAATATTACTGCTCGTCATTGGTCATCTATCTCTGATCATTCTGGGGTTGTCTTTTTGCACCCGTTTTGCAACTGTTGCAACTGTAAGAATGAGAAATAGCCCAGGTGTACAGTATACAATTATTGGCATGAATGCCTCATTCTCCCAAGGTAATACAATGATATATTATAAGAACATTAATGAGCTGCAGACCTCAAGGATACCAGTCTTATCTTTTTGGTGCTGTTTGAGTAATCCTTTAAATACTTCTTGTTGTTTTGGACTTTGTTCTACTCTCTATAATTCATTTTAATAAATAAAGTGAGACGACTTATTTCTGACCCATATCCTGACATTTATCAACTGTAATCAGATTTGTGACATGCTATTTTATCCTGACTTAATGTTCTGACATCCAACCGTTTTTTTGGTGACCATATCATAAAATCATAATCTCTATCTTGTGTTCAGTTCTCCTTTCCTTTCATATGGTACAGTTTAAACCTCTTACCCCGTCTCCTGGGTTTCCTGGTTCTCCATCCATTCCCGGTCTACCAGCAAAGCCCTAGAAGACCACAAAGAAGAAAGAATAAGAGAAAGGTCTGGGCGACATTGGGCAAGACATTTCACGTGGTGCCTTGGAAGAAAAAAAGGTATAGATGCTCACAGTTGTGCCTGGAGGTCCATCTCTGCCGATGTCTCCACGAGGGCCTCCGAAACCCTGCAGAAAACGACAGAACGAAGACAGAAGTCTTTTGTAACTCTAAGGAACCATTTGATCCTTCCAAGGTTATGTGAACTGTATGCTCATTAGACCAGTATCTTCAGGGATCATTAAGTGCTTCAGTGACTGCGTTGGGCATGGAAATGATATAACACTAAGGCAGATCTCTCTTTTCAAGGATAAATTATGTGATATATTTTGAATTTTAACTTGAAGGGCTATCTTTGTTATATGAATGGAAGCAGCCAACAGTGCAAATCTATTTCTAAAAAGGAATGTAAACCGTCAAGCAGCAAAAGGTCATTGCCTGTGTACCTGTGTGGCTCATATGGACTTGTTACAAGTCAATTGTGATCCAACGTACTTACAGTCAGTCCTCTACTCCCAGGACTCCCTGGAGCACCGGTGGATCCCTGAGGCAGGATGAGGAAGAGAGGGAATTTCAGATCCCAAATGACTGGGCAGCATCTTCTAAGTTAACACGTTAGTGTTGTTGATGCACAAATCAAATGCTGGACTATAAAGTCTTAAATATTCAAAGATAAGAGTATACAAAGCAGCAATATTGTTCATCAAGTGCTGAAGACACATGAGTGGTGGGTAAACATGGGTACAGCACTGCAGACCTTCCCATCAACACTACCATGCAGACAATGCTATAGGCAGAGAGTAGCAGCACACACACTGCATTGCAGGCACACAGGATGGTGCCAAGGGCACACACAGAACAGATACACATACACAGCATAACACCAGTACAAACGCATACATCTGTTCTAACTTTAGCAATTGTATAGTACTATTATATAATGCAAGCCTGTGGGTTTGTGCTGCCTTTATTTAACTCTGCAAGCAACCTTTCATTTTTACATTTTATAGGACCTTTTTTCGTCCTATTGGATCATCAGTTCTGTGAGGAAGCGATTTCAGCGATATATGCTAAGTGACCTGTCAATGCTGTATATATTTAGGCTTGATGGTGTGTACACTGCCAGTACTATAAAAAAAATAACAATTTACACATGATTCCCGTACTGTATATATTTTGTACACTTAACTCTGCGGTATGCACACTGCCTGCATTACAAACACATTAAACATAGTGCACTATGCGCAGCCATAACACACACATCTAGTGCTGTACATTACAATTTCTATATACTCTTACAATTATGATGTGCATACACCCATTGCTAAATACATACAAGAACACTATGCTATAAACTGATGTATGCACACAACCATCCGATAAAGATGGATAAATAGAAGCACAGGTCAGTGGAAGAAGACCTCTTTAAATGAGAACAAAGTCATGGGAACATCACACTGTAAGAGTACACCTGCAGCAGGGTGAAGCGCCATGCCATATAATGGGTAAGTAGTGCATAGTGGGAACCTGTGTACCAGGAAGTCCTTCTGCGCCCTCTGAGCCCTGAACGCCACGCTGACCCTGCACAGAGAGAGAGAAATAAATAGGCAAATATTCCAGGGAAATAAACGTGTAATCCTTGTGTGTGAGGAAGAGCAGGACTTTCAGATCTCTTTCGTGGGTATGGTGAAGAATTGACTTACCGGTGCTCCCGGCATCCCCACGAGGCCTCTCTGTCCCATACGGCCCTGTAATGGAAAAAAACCAACATATAAGCCTCAAGACTTTCTGCCTATATTGACCACTCTCTCTATCCATCCAACACATCTTTCCTTCATTTAGTGTATAAGCTCTTTGAATCAGGGCTGTTTATACCTGTTCTGCTACTTGGCATTAATGTTTTGTATGTTACATTGTTTAGTTATCACTGTGACGGGAGGGGGAAATGTGACTGTTTTAATAAAAGTCAAGCCTGCCATTACCCCATACCTGTCAGTAATACATTTGTATTATGTTATATGTGTATATGTATTGTGCAGCCTGGTTCTCTGCAGTCCCCTCTCTTCCCTTCCCATCTCCCCCCTCACTACCTGCTTCTCTCCTTCACCTCCTAGGTCTTCCGTCTTCTGCTCCTCCAGACCTCTTACACACTCCCTGTACCCTATTCCTCCACTCTAGCTCTCCTCACTCTACTGTAGTGTACTTCTTCTCCTTGTTACATTTCCCACTGTGACCCTCTTCATTCTCAGACTCATTAGAGCTTAAACCCCAGGTCACGTTTCCTCCCTGGCCTGTCTGTGCCCACCTTCCCCCTTCTCTCTCTCCAATGAGGCTTTCTTATAGAGCTGGGCAAAAACACCCAGAGATCTTTTTACTGTCAGGGCAGAAGTGCTGCTGGTTACCCGGTTTCCTCTCGGTCCTGGCACCCCTTTCAGTCCATCATGTCCACGGTTGCCCTAAAATCCATGAACGGAAAATACATTACGCAGTATGTGCAGCTATCACTGGGGTATTCATTCCGGGCAACACAAGAGGCACAGAAAAACTATAATAGGATCAACATCTCCTCATGCATAAAAGGGTCAGCATGTCTCTCGTAAGGGCAGTTTCAAGCACTTCATATTGGACTAACCTTTATCCCAACACTGCCATTTGGGCCGGGGGGCCCTATCTGTCCTTCTCCTCCCTACAAATAAAAAATAGGGTTACGATGCAGTATTATCATATACTTGGAACTAATTACAGTGACTCAGCCATGGTCATATGGGGTTAATATTCGTTCCAAACCATAATCTCTCAGTATATGTATGTATGTGTGTGTGTGTGTGTGTGTGTGTGTGTGTGTATATATGTGTGTTGTTGGTGGGTTATATTAAATCAGGTGCTGGAGTCAGATCCTGTTTTTGGGAAATTCAATGACTACACTAAGTACATTATACAAACTAATACCCTGGAGTTCTGAGAATAGGTACTGAAACACCTGCGACATACAGTACACACGTTACTTGAAGAGCAAGTCTACAAATACAGTACAAATACGTGACTCGTAATGTATCAATGATGTCCTGGGTCAAAAACGGATACTGAAAACAGAACTAGGTTTATCAAATGTGGTGTTGGAAAAAAGAACATTTATTAGCCATTTGCATTAGCATAATTATTGCCATTTCCTTTTGAGAAAGGCCCTTGAGGCTGAAACGTCAACTATTGGCCAATACATTTTCTATGCAGAAATCCACAGTGTCTTTCATACATGATATTGGGAGTACCTAGCAGAAATTCCTGAACCTGGAGCCCCGGTATTTATATTCTTTTTTTCCCTTGGGGAGTGCAGTATTACACTTCAAACCGTTGGAAAAAAGAACACATTGCTTTAAAAGGAAGATTTTATTTGATAAATGTGCTGTGGGGGTGATGGGGGGTTTGGGATTGAACAGGGTAACTCTGATAACTACGATGTTGTAAACCCTTTGACATGTTTAAAACTCTTTGATGTGGGCATGAAGTCTGAACACAAAATAATTGTTGACATGGTCAGAGAAGTTTAAAAGAACAACCACCCACTGCTGGTTTGCAATGTTTTTGGGTCAAGGTAGAGACCTGGTCCTATAGAGAGGAGGCAAAGTATCAAGAGAGAAGGACTCAATACTCACTACAGCTCCATTGGGTCCCATCTGCCCTTTGAGACCGGGAAACCCCACAAAGCCAACTTGTCCATGATCCCCAGGAGGGCCTTTAGCCCCACGCACCCCTGGACAACCCTACAGAAGAAACAGATTAGACATCATGCAATTGAAGGTTTTGCAGGTGAACCCAGGATTGGAGCTGAAATGTTTTAACCAGTTTTTCCCAGCGAGTACAGAGATGATGTAGCAAAGCTCTGCATTTGTAAATAACCGGGAAGCAATTAGCACTCTTTTTACGAACAAGTCTTTTCAGAAGGGTGTATGCCCCATTCATCACCTCTGCTAGTCTTCACTCACCTTGTCTCCTTTTGCTCCTGGATCTCCTTTCTCTCCATTTGCAACAACACGACCCTGTTAATGGCAGCAAAGGACTACTTAGAAACGTGTCTGAAGGTGAAGCCTCCACTACAAATCCCTGTCCTCCACATTTCTGCTCTATCCCTTCCACTGCTGCATCCCCGAGTGGAAAGGGGAGGGATAGTCCATATCTGTCTAGACTCTGCGGATCATCATTTTCTATTAGGCCATCTTTAAACTACTCCCTTTGGCCCAGATCCACTAGGGTCAGTTATTGACTTAACAAGGTACTAACTTAAGTTAACACCACATTAAGTGTTAACGTCTTCAAAGATTCACAACGCAGTGTTAAGTGCTGTTTTTGGACATTGCCGTAACTGTAGTGTCTGTTTGTGCTAATATTATGCAATATGCAATATTATGCCTATGCTAATAAGATATACACCAGCAGGGGTTGTCGCCTATAATTAGCTTGGTGTGCCCATCATTGCGTATGCTCACAAAGTTGGACTTTAAGATGTGTTTCTAGCCTCATACATGGAGAATATATTTCTTACCTTGTCTCCTGGATGTCCATTTGGACCTGGCCAGCCAATTAATCCCTAAAAGTTAAAATACACATTTGAAGGGAAGGACACAAGAGTTATGCATTACAAATGAATATGTACAATTTTACTTGTCACCCCTAAAGGCTATATACAGCCCGGTGTCTTATTTAGCACAGCACATGTTCAGGGCTGAGTCTCACTTAGCACAGTTTTAGATTACAATGAGGTGGTAATTTGCTATCCTAATCGCCCATCACTGTCTTCCCATCTCTCGTTGTTCTGCATGTGGAGCACTTTGTTCCCTGATAAATGAACAATAATATGTTTAGTGTTGGCCCAGTCTACGCACTGAGCTGAGTAGTTAAGTCGCACCCAACACAGTCTTTGTACATGGATTAGTGTCACCTCATATACTGGCACTCATGTTTAAGGTCACCTTGTTCAATGCTGTTTGCGCTGTAAACTTGTGCACTAATCACATCTGTGAAATGGGTAGACTGGTGCAGTATGTCAATGCACACAGGCTGCTTGAGTTAAGTTACTTACTATGGGCCCTTTGGGCCCTCGTTCCCCTCTCAATCCCATGGGGCCTGTTTCTCCCTGTAAAAAAGAGAAAGTTGATCAAGCAAGTTACACAGGCACTGACACACAGGCAGTAACACATGGACAGGTAATCTGGCTGGCAGGGAGACAGAGACAGGCAGATTGAAAGACAGACACAGACAGACACACAGACACACAGACAGACAGAGACACACAGACACACAGACAGAAACAGAGCCACAGATACACAGACACACAGACACACAGACAGAAACAGAGACACAG
>WSYH01014582.1:0-15390 GCA_036426205.1 Ascaphus truei | reverse complement strand
TGGGGATAAACCGCCGGTAATACCCTGCTAACCCCAAAAGGGAGCGGACCTGTGTCTTTGTCTGTGGGGTGGGGACTTCCTTTATGGCGGCCACCTTGCTAGCTAGTGGCCTTACTATCCCTCCCCCAATGGCATAGCCCAAGTACTTTGTAGTGGATTTACCCAGGGCACATTTTTTTGGATTTGCAGTGAGCCCTGCTTCTCTTAAGGACGTTAGGACTGCCCTTAACCTTTTTATATGAGACTGCCAGTGTCTGCTATAGATGACAATGTCATCCAAGTAGGCCGCGGCATATGCCCTTTGGGGTCGTAGTACCTTGTCCATTAACCTTTGGAATGTGGCTGGAGCCCCATGTAATCCAAATGGCATAGTGACGAATTGGTATAACCCGAGAGGGGTGGCGAAGGCAGTTTTGCATTTGGATTCTTCCGCTAGAGTATCTGCCAATATCCTTTCGTGTGATCTAGGGTAGAGATATACTCTGCTTTCCCAAGCGAGTCAAGCAATTCATCCACCCTAGGCGTTGGATATGCATCAAATCTGGATACAGCATTTACCTTTCACAGATCCACGCAAAACCTCACCTTCCCATCTGGTTTAGGGACCAACACGATAGGGCTACACCATTCGCTGTGGGACTCCTCCATCACGCCCAATTCCAACATGTCTATTATCTCCCTCTCTACCAGGTCTTTTCAGCCCTCTGGCAATCTATAGGGACGGGACCGTACTTTTACACCAGGTTCTGTCTCAATCCTATGGGACACTAAATTAGTCTGCCCTGGCAGCTCCGAAAAAACATCTGGGAACTGGACACATAATTCTAGTAGGTCTGACCTTTGTTCCGTTGTTAACTGCCCTCCCATGGGAACCTGATGGTCATTGTACGTACTACCCTTTGGAAGCTGTGGACCCAAATCCGTCTCTCCTTCCCGAGGGTGGATGAACAGCGATCTCATCATTTTCCAGGGTTTCAGGAGGTTCACATGGTAGATTTGTTTACCCTTCCTGGACCCTGGTTGAGAGATCTCATAGTTCACCTCCCCGGTGCGGCGGAGAACTTGGAAAGGACCCTGCCACTTCACAAGGAGTTTACTCTCTGATGTCGGTAGTAGTAGCATCACTTGGTCCCCAGGTTGGAAGACCCTCAAGCGAGCATTTTGGTTGTACTGCCTCTCTTGACGTTCTTGGGCAGATTTGAGGTTTTCCTTAGCAAACCGACCTATCATGTCTAGGCGGTTTCTAAGGTCTATGACATACTGAAGGGTATTCTTGGAGGGGGAAGGCTCCTCCTCCCAGGATTCCTTCAGTAGGTCGAGAATACCCTGAGGTTGACGTCCATATAGGAGCTCAAACGGGGAGAAGCCTGTGGATGATTGGGGAACTTCTCATACCGCAAACAACAGGAAAGGGAGAAGTTCATCCCAAGCTCGCTTTTCAGTATCCACAAACTTCCTAAGCATGGTTTTTAAAGTACGGTTAAACCTCTCTACCAATCCATCAGTCTGAGGATGGTAGACTGAGGTCCGGACAAATTTTACCTCCAATAACTTTAGGACATCCTGCATTAACTTTGCCATGAAATTTGTTCCCTGGTCAGTTAACATTACTTGGGGAAGTCCTACCCTAGAGAACAGTTCTAACAGCCTGTGAGCAACCTGTTTAGCAGTGGCTTATCTCAGAGGGAAGGCCTCAGGATATCTGGTGGCATAATCTACCACAACGAGTATAAATTTATGTCCCTTCGCAGAGGGTTCTAAAGGTCCGACCAGATCTACCCCAATTCTCTCGAATGGGACGGCTACCAAGGGCAGAGGAACCAAGGGAGCTGGCTTCTGTCCTTTTTGGCTAGTTAACTGGCATTCAGGACATGTCTCACATAGTTTCATGATGTCACCATGTATGCAAAAAAAGGGGATGTGAGGGAAGGGGAAGGGAAGGGGTGGGGAAGTGGATTGGTGATCCAATAATGTTGTTTAAGAATACAACTAATATACACACAATATAACACCAATAGTGTAAAAATATATAAGTGTAAAGAGCAGCTCAACTTCCTCTGATGGGACAGTTCCGGGTCCCAGAAGGGTAGATTGTTTCTTGGAGATGAGGAGGAGCGCAAGCAGGTGTAGCAAAATATGCAAAAAAGAGAATAACATATATAGTGCAGATGGTAAACACTGTGCTGATAGATGTAATCTATAGAATTGAACTCACATAGATCGCAGAAAATATCACGTGTCAGAGATCCTTCTCTCTCTGACTGGAGCCCTTTGAATGGTAACAGGGAAATCCCTCAAGGCACGGATATATATGGATAAGAAGAAAAGCCACAATAGTGCATACTATTCCAATATTGTATTAATCAGACAATTAACACGAGTATATTACACTCATATTCGCCATGTACAAATCAGGTGGAGGAGAGAACCGCAGCTCGTAGTATGGTGGTGCAGGTATAGGCAGCTTCACAGCACTAAATCAAGTAATTTTCAATTATTTATAGATGCAAATTTGTTCCTACGGAACTAACTATCCAAAGGCATTTTTTACACTTTTCATATTGTCTAGCCAGAGCTGGGTCCTCCCTCTGCCTCTGACGGAAGTCAGGAAGATCCAGGTCTGGCAAAATTCCCGTATCTATCTGTTCCCCACCCTGGTCATCCCCGGCCATGACCTGCAGTCCTTTGGGCTGACTAATGTTACCAAGAGTCCCAGCCTTTCTTAACCAGTCCTCTTTTTCCGCACGTCTCTGTTTACGTGTCTTTGGGACATGGTGTCTACGGGAAAAAATCTCTGGGGAAAAAGGGAACAAGTCTCCGGGCTTCTCCGTTACCAGAGAAGTAGGCTCCGTAGGAGTAGGGGCCAACAATGTTTTGAGGTAGGGCCAGTCTCGGCCAAGTAGAACAGGAGCAGGTAGCCAGGGAGCAACTCCCACTAGTAGGCTAGCCTCTTGATCCTGGATACGCAGTAGAACGTTCGCCGTCGGGTATCTCTTTGTATCCCCATGGATACACTTGATATTCCAAGGAGAGTCATACGATAGTCTATTGCTTGGAATTAGGCCCTCTAGGATCAGGGTTTTTCCAGAGCCCGAGTCCAGCATGGCGTTTACTTTTGTCCCCTCCAGAGATGCTGGGACTAACCATGGATTGTGGTCCCCTCGGAGACAAGCTGTGGCAGTGGTTCTGCCATATGAACAGTCCATCTCATCATCTCCTGAATCCGTAACCTCGGTCGTCAGCGGAAGCTCTCGACGGGGCTCGGTGTTTGGACCTCTCCGCTGTTGGATGGGGTCCTCCCTTCTGGTTGGTGGGGTTATCCTCTCCACCGGGTGGGTGACAGGAGTCCAGGTTCTCAGGGAATATTGCGGGTGGCGGCCTCCCTTGAGTGATCCAGTGGCCTCGGACCCAGGATGGGCATCTCTGCGGGAGTTTGTACCAGGAACCCTCCGAGATAGGAAAGGGTCTTCTGATCGGGTTGACTGGATCTCCCGAGCTGGCGGGTTGTAGACCCCTCGATTGTCTGCTCTCCTGCCTCTAGCATCACCGGAAGCAACTGGTGTTTGCACCGGCCGTTCCCAGCTATCCTGTTGGGTGTCGTCGCCCAGGAAGTTTTCCACCATGCGGACCGCTGAATCCAGGGAAAATGCAGCGTGTCTTTTTACCCAGGAGCGGGAGGAGGGGGCAGAATCTGTATGAACTGCTCGAGCACAAACTGTTCAAGGATCTCTGCCTTGTCATGTTTTTCCGGTTGTATCCACCTGGTACATAAGTCTACTAAGCGGTGGGCTACGACCCGGGGTCTGTCTCTGTTTGTATATTTGACTGTCCGGAACCGCCGTCGGTAGGTCTCTGGAGTGAGGCCTAGGCGATCCAGAATAGCAGCCTTTAGTTGCTGATAGTCCATGGCCTCGTCTGCTGGAAGAGCCTGGTAGGCTGTCTGAGCTTCCCCTATGAGGTGTGGAGCCAGAGTCGTTACCCAACGATCAACTGTCCAGCTGTGGACCGTGGCTACCCTTTCAAAAGTGAGGAGAAATACCTCTGGGTCTTCGTTTGGCTTCATTTTATGCAGCATCACCGGTGGGCTATTTGGAATCCCTGGTCTGCCTGGGGCTGGGCCTTCGGCCAGCAATTGGAGTAGCTTTTCCTCTCGCCGGGCCTGTCGCTCATCTTGCTGGGCCTGTCGCTCATCTTGCTGGGCCTGTCGCTCAGATTGCTGGGCCTGTTGCTCAGCTTGTTTCTCTGCAAGCTGGAGCTGTTGCTCAAGGAACTGAGAAAAAATTGTCTCCATTTTTTTTCCCGTCTGTGTGTGTGTGTGTGGCCCTTCAGATACAGGGCCCATCCAACATCCCACTTCTGACACCACCTGTGGCAGGACGGCCTGTAGCCGAGGTCAGGGAACAGTCCACACGTGTAGTTTCAGGATAAATGAAAACGTTCAGTGGCTTTATTTCTCCACAGCAACATAACATGCGGGTACACTGTCCCTTTAAGCAAATAAATCCTGCTCCACGTTGGGAGAAAACTGACTAACACAGCAGTCCTAGCTAGTAGGCTGGCTGGCTAAACCATACCCAAACCGTAAGAGTCTTTTTAAGCAGTCATGCAAACAAATGAAAGAAATCTTACTTTGGCTGCATTAAGTAGTGTGCTGTATCCTTCTGGCTAGCAGCACATCTATCCATGAGCTCTCATCTGAGACAGGCAGCTACTGCTGGTAACAAGATCCTTATCTACCTTGCTGGCTCTCAGGTGTCAGCTTACATCATGATTTGCTAGCTTCCACCTGAGTTAACCCTTATGAGTGCTGGATGAAGCACTCAGACATATGTTTCCCAGGCATAACTGATAGGGGTTGACTTCACCCTGTCACAGGGAAGCAGGGGGCAGAAGAAGAGGCAGGCCAGTTCTGAGCTGACCCATCCCAATAGATTTGCCATATTGAGTGATATTGGGTGTGTCAGGGCACGAATGGCAAGGCTGGGGGAGACTGATTTCTCTAGCAGCAAGGGGAATAGTTCCTCCAACACAGGGGACTCGGGATGCTCAGATACCAAGAAAGATTGTTGTGGTAGGGGACTCCATTATTAGGAAGGTAAATAGGGCAATATTTTGCCATGACTGCATGAACTGAACAGTTTGTTGTCTCCCGGTGTCACGAGTTCAGCACATTGCGAATCTGGTAGACATATTTTTGGGAGGGGCTGGGACTGACCCGGCCGTCTTGGTAAAGATTGGCACCAATGACAAAGTTAGAGAAAGATGGAGTGTCCTTTAAAAGGATTTCAGGGATCTAAGCCAAAAGTTTAAGGCATGGTCCTCCAAGGTAATATTTTCTGAAATACTACCAGTGCCATGTGCTACCCCAGGGAGACAGTCAGAGATTAGGGACATTAATGCGTGGCTAAAAATGTGGTGTAAGAAGGACGGTTTGGGGTTTTTAGAGCACTGGGACTTCTTTTCTGAGCGGTGAAATATTTATGGTACAGACGTATTGCATCTCACTGAAGAGGGAATTTCAGTGCAAAAGGGGGAGAATTTAAAAAAGGTTGGAGGAGATTTTAACTAGGATGGAGGGGGAGGGACAAGAAGCAGATAAACTAAGTAGAATAGATGGGGATGGGGAAATAGCAAGGAATCATGGAGGTAGAATGGGGGCAAGTGCGAATTTGGAAAGCAGTGAGATACTCATATTTAATACAGAAAATACTAGAAAACTTCTAAAGACTAAATCCAATTGGAACAGAAAGGAAGGAGCAGATAAAATAATATTACAGACTGAAAAAAACTTATAAGCATGCTTTTCTGATCATCAGAAACAATCTAATACTAATATAGTACAATAACAATAACATTTTATCAACTTATGGTCCATCTTATATTTCAATTTGAGGTCTAACTGCCGATGTAACATTAGTTTTATTGAGATCTAGGACCATCAAGAGGACTATCCCTCCTGCATTATGTTATAGCTTGCTAAACTCACTAAACCCACCAATACACAGCACAAACCATGTAATACAAACAGGACTATCCATCCTGCATTACCTCTTAATGACACTTATTTGATCTTTATGGTATATTATAGACTAAAGCTGTAAAATTTCGGGCATTATTGAAATCCCTGCTTTCTGATTGGTTAAAATTCCGGGCATTATCAGAATTTTTGCAGCTTGCACTGTGTTTATTTCCAATGACTTTATTTCCAGCCAATCAGCTTTCAGAACAGCCCTGAGACAGGGCAGGTTGATTGGTCAGGAGGCAGGATTGACCAGATAGCAGCAGAATGTAGTTACTCCTCCCCCTCCCTCAGTGAACAGAGCTGACAGATTCAGTTGAATTGAGGAGGGAGAGAGTGTTTGTGTAGCTGCAAAGTAAGTGGCTATCTGCAGTTTGTTTGTAGGTGCAGTTTTTGCGTGTGTGTGTGTTTTTGTGTATATGTGTGTGTGTATGTATGTATGTATGTAGCTGTAGTGTGTGTGTGTGTGTGTGTGTGTGTGTGTGTGTGTGTGTGTGTGTGTGTGTGTGTATATATATATATATATGTAGTTGCAGTTTGTGTGTGTGTGTAGCTGCAGTGTGTGTGTGTATAGCTGCAGTGTGTGTGTAGCTGCAGTGTGTGTGTTTGTGTGTGTGTAGTTGCAGTGTGTGTGTGTGCAGTTGCAGTTTGTGTAGCTGCACTGTGTGTGTGTAGCTGCAGTGTAGGTGTGTGTAGCTGCAGTGTAGGTGTGTGTCGCTGCAGTGTATGTGTGTGTGTATGTGTGTGTGTGTCCACACAGAGGGGGCGGCAGTGTAAGTGTATATAGAGGTGCTTTAATGTATTTACCATTTTATTTTAATAAAAATAATCTATATAACTATACAAAAGTGTCTATTATTTATGAAAAAAGCCTACATTTAGCCTATAATAGTAATAGTCCCCGAAGAACAGTGCATTACTGGCCAATAATGCCTTGGCTGGGTTAAAGTCCCTCGGCTTCGCCTCGGGCCTTCAACTCCTCTAGCCAGGGCATAATTGGCCAGTAATGCTCTGTTCTTCGGGGATTATTACTTAATTATATAACCTTTTTGTGAAGCATCCTGCAATTCTATAAATGTTATCAATACTCAACACCTGCTGAGTTGTTACTACTACTGCTGGGAGTGCAGTGAACAATCTACAGTCTCTTGCTATGAGGAGCAGCAAAGCTGATCCTTCTCTGTGGAAGGTATATGACAATTTGTTGTTGTTGGAGTGACCATAATCGTGTGAACTGGCGATCAGTTCATGGCCAGGATTCAGCTGAGCTGAGGACGTTAGCTAGTAAATAATTATGTCTAGATGTTTATTCTACCCCGGAAGGGACTCTTTATGTGCTGAGGTGGTTGCCTAACGTGAGTTTTGTTGAAATCTACGATCACCAAGAGGAGTATCCCTCCTGCATTACATTAAACTAACCAATATAAAGCAGAAATATACTGTATAGTGCAGTGACTACACAGTCAATTGTCTCTTCTACCTCCTTGAGACTCAACAAACACCTTACTGGTAAGATCAACAACGGCCTTCTATATCTATGGTTGTCTTACACTTGCCTGGCTGTCTGCTGCTGCTGCGGTTGTGAAACACCAGGATCACTTACCAGCCTGGCGCAAGCTAAGCCCATATACAATAAAGTTTGAACATTTTGATTATTTGCGACGGATATTACAATCAAATATCTCAGCCATTTCAAGCATCTGTCATCCATCATCTGCTTCATGCTTTCAACTACATTTATGAACATAGATAGGGAGACAAAGAGTCCTCCTAAAAAGATCCTCATTGGCTGCACACAAAGCTAGGAATAATTAGCAAGGTTTAAATACCAGATGTATGAATGATTCAGTTAGCTGTAAGCTACAGGTAAGCAATCGCTCCCAGCACTGTGAGAGGACAATTGCCACTAAAAGCCATATGGCAAAAATAATAAATGATTTAATGTTAAACGCTCATGGTTGGTCTCGATGTCGAGGGATTATATATGAGCATCCCACATACGGTCGGCATGAAAGCCGTTGCCCACTTTTTACGATCTAGAGGGCAAGACCTATTACAACACAACGATTTCATTCTCCAACTACTGGACCTTACCCTCACAAAGAACTACTTTGTGTTTAACAATAAATACTATCACCAAATCCAGGGCACCGCTATGGGGACCACCTGTGCCCCCACCTATGCCAATTTATATCTAGGCTGGTGGGAGGAAACGGTGGTCTTCGGCGAGGCCCTGGAAGCCTACACTATATTTATTGATCTATGGGTAAGGTTCATAGACGATATTTTCATGCTCTGGACAGGGAGTGTGGATCTCCTGAATGAATTTGTCAAATTGTTGAATACCAACGAACACAATTTGAGATTAACTACTGTCTCGAGTCTACTGAGTATAGATTTCTTGGACATTACAATTCTTAAAGATACATCAGGAAAATTAGAAACCACTATCTATAGAAAAAGTACTGCAACAAACAGTTTACTTAGAGCAGAAGCCAGCATCCAAAACATGTTATAAAAGCCATTCCAATAGGCCAATATTTACGTGTGCGGCGCAACTGATCAACTCTTCCTGAGTACAAAGAACAAGCTAATCTATTGACAAACAGATTCCTAGAACGTGGACACTCGAAAGGTAGCTTGACACGAGCCTATAATAGGGCACTGAGTACCCCAAGAACGCAGCTTTTAGCCAATGTTAACCCGGGAAGTACAGGAGGGGGTTATAAACCCATACGATTTATTGGTACATTCAGCGACCAGTGGGGTTCAATCTATCGTATTCTGAACAAACACTGGCATATCCTCCTAGATGATGATGACCTGAAAGGGGTATTGTCAACAAGTCCCAAACTCACTAGTAGGAGTCGTAACTTGAAGGACATCCTAGTGAGAATTCACTTCCAGACTAAACAACGGGGTACATGGTTAGATCAGAAACCTAAAGGCTCATACGCCTGTGGTAGGTGTAAAGCCTGCAGATATGTACCAAAAAGCACAGAGTTTACAGATTCAATCAAAACACGTATATTTAAAATCAAGGAATACATAAACTGCACTACAGAGGGGGTTATCTACCTGATTATTTATTCCTGCGGAAAACTATATGTAGGTAAGACCTTCAGACAATTTAAAATCAGAATACTTTAACATCTTGGATCGATAAGGAATGTGAAAGACACCCCACTTGCACGACATGTGACAAGTTAACATGATGGGAACAGTGAAAAACTGATGTTTATTGGTATCGAACACATTCCTTGGGGTCAACGCAAGGGAGACTGGAATAAGATCCTTTTGCAGACTGAATGCAAATGGATCTATACATTACAAACATTGAGTCCAAAGGGCTTAAATGAGGGCTATATATACACTTCCTTTATATAGAGTAAGATGTTTATTATTCAGGAAGAATGGCTCGATAACAACTCTCAGGGGGGTTTCTGGTATACAGTGTAAAAATATATGTTCGTATTGACCTTTTGGGCGGACAGTACTAGTTATAACATTCCTACACAATCAGGATTTACATGTGATCATATGTTTATCTTTTGGACACATTATGTATACACTTATATGTATCAGTACCCCTGGCCATCTTAGAGCCCATTCTTTGCCCTCTGTAACATCTATTTGATACATCTGTATCAGTTATCTGTTAAGTGGATTTATCTTTTTGAGGGGTATATACACTTCTTCTCTATATAGAGTAAAATGTACAACATTTTTGCACAAGGGTTTCACAACAACACCAAGGGGGTTCCTGGTATATAGTATAAATCTAGATGTTCGTTTTGACCTATTGGGCAGACAGCACAGGTTAGAACACTCCTACACTACCATGATTTATATATGATTATAGGTATACCCCGAGAATACACTATACATACTAGCATGTCTGTGTATGGTGTACAATATTGAAGCAATGTATATATGGACCCTCACTGTACACTAACAACTGTACCAGTATAGCTTGCAATCTGAATGCATATTTTCTGCTTTGATACACCCAATTGGTACATCAGTATCACTTACCTGCTAAACATGCATATTACCTGAATACTATTCCTAGGGCCTTTGTAGATCAGTAAATAGGTGGATTTATTTAAAATCGGGTAGCTGCCTAGGAATAAGGACACAACCTTCATGTTCTCACTTTATTTATTGAATGAACTATTCAACGCAGTACCTATGAGTTTTTTTAGCTGTATATTGCTTTAAGAGGGAGGTACAGACATACTTAGAATCGCTCGGCATTAGGGAATATAAGAGGACAGCGCTGCTCTGCAAAACACCTCCCACCTTGAGAAAGCGCTGGTCCCCTTACGCACGAAACGTACGTCGGCATGCCGTCATCGCGTTGACGTCGTGGAGGAGGCAGTAACGGGGTGAGATCGTTCCTAGCAGTGGGGAAGTTGCGGGCTGTTTTTTATTAGCAATATATGTGATAATACGGACTAGAAGCTATCTACATGTGTATTGTTGTTGTGTGATACTAACTGTGAAGCATTTTTGACTTCACGGTCTGTCCAACGGCATAATACAGCAGGCGCTGTGGGACTACTCACATAGAATTAAAGAGACAGACCAGGCTGTTTGAACTTGTCTGGCTGTTTACTTTGCCGCTTATGCGTAATATACTGCCTTGATCTATATATTTGCATACTACAGCCTGCACTGCATGATGTACCACCTAAATTAGAGACAAGCTAAATATTTGCACTATGATATTTAACTATTGATATTGATTTTGTCTCACTTAAACACGATTCACTCACATGCTTAGGGATTTAATTATAGATCAAGTTGGTATTTATCCCTGATCATCCCAAGTTTGGTTGTCACCCGTTACATTCACATTTTAATTGTTTTTAAGTTAGTTAGTTACATGTTGTGTGTTATTTTGATTAAACATTAAATCATTTATTATTTTTGCCATATAGCTTTTAGTGGCAATTGTCCTCTCACAGTGCTGGGAGCGATTGCTTACCTGTACCTTACAGCTAACTGAATCATTTAATCATCTGGTATTTAAACCTTGCTAATTATTCCTAGCTTTGTGTGCAGCCAATGAGGATCTTTAAGGAGGACTCTTTGTCTCCCTATCTATGTTCATGTCTGTTAGCACTATCCTCTTTGCACCAGCAGGAAAAGTATATTTATAAAGATAAGATATATACATTTGTATCATGGTGAGCGGTATATCACAAGTTATGTATTTCAACTACATTTCCCAGCTTTCTCCCTGCTGCGTCCTGCCTGCCTTATATCGGAGGAGCCTAATGTCATCCTCTCACCAGAAGCAGCAATAGGCATTCTACTAATGACTTATCATAGCACAAGCAAAAGTGCCAGTACCTCGACCAAACGCCTACAAAAAATGCCTCGCCCTACCGAAAACTACCAGAACTATTAGGACTCCTCTCATCCCCCCGACAACACCTCCCGCCTACCTAAGCAATCTTACCAGTTTCTAATTGACTGCCTCCATATTTTTTTTTAACAAATTACCAGATTACCAAGCACCATCTTGCTTATTGTTAATAACTAAAACTATTGGTA
This sequence comes from Ascaphus truei, assembly GCA_036426205.1. Taxonomy (NCBI): domain Eukaryota; kingdom Metazoa; phylum Chordata; class Amphibia; order Anura; family Ascaphidae; genus Ascaphus; species Ascaphus truei. The sequence goes on along the minus strand of WSYH01014582.1, from coordinate 3,809 downwards.
TTAACTAATATGTAACTGTAACTATAGTCCCCTCCTTACTCTCCTGTATAACTTGTTTCATATATTGTTCCATTCTTGCTCCCCTCACCAATACTCCAAACATATTGTTCCCTCCCCAGTGCCTTGCTTTGATTGTCCACTTTCCAAATGTATCAACATTTACCTAATCTTGTTGTAATACAGTATCTATTGGATTACTCCCTTCTCCAATGGTCCCACTCTATATCATTCCCAATACTAATAAATCCATTGTCCCCCAATTATTCCTAATTGATTGTAGTGAAGAAATTGTCCCCTACCCCTTTGCTTCCTAATCTGATTGATCCCTGTACAAGTGCTCATAAATACATTGTTCCCTTCCCCAGTGATTCCTAATTAATTGGTCCCTTTCCCATTGCTTTCAAAATCTGATTGTTCCTTTCCAGTGCTCTCAAAAATAACTACTCGTGTCTCAAATGACCATCCTCATTACAAATGATTCTCCCACTAACTGTACCCTTTACCCCTACACAGACTGCCCCATCACTAACTGACACCTCCATCGACTATCCCCACTACAATTTTCCCTAACCCTTGCTGAACTACCACTGTTCACCCCAACCTCAGAAATCATTATCAGTCCATCACCAACTATCCTCTCCTCCACTCCATCCTATCCCTAATTCACTCCATAGCACAATCACCTGTCCCACCTTGCTACCCATCCTCTTTCCAGTCCACTCCCTCTTCCTGCCCTTTCCCTTTCACCACGAGTCTCTGCCCCATCCCTCACCACAAGCCAACCTCCACTCGCGTGCCAACGTCATTAAACTCATTTACCCCCTCTTGTCAACTCCTCTCACTTGCCCTATCACTCCCGACTCCCACCCCAACCGCCCAGTCTCCCTCTGGAACACCAGGTCCATCTGCAACAAGACCACCTTCACTCTCGATCACGTCCTATAAAACAATCTTGCATTTCTCACACTCGCCGAAAAATGGATCAACACCAAAAACACTGCCACCCTCGCTGCCCTCACATCTACACAGTCTTACTTCACCCATATCTCATGTCACACTGGCACTGGAGGAGGAGTTGGCCTCCTTGTCTCCTCATCCTGGATACCTGCCTCCAACCACCCTTCCTTCACTTCCCTCCCTTTTTCCTCCTTTGAATTCCATGTCTGCTCTTTCTCTTTACCCCTACCCATCACAATTATCGTAATTTATCGTCCCCCTGGCTCACCCACAGTATTTTTTAATGAGTTAGACTGTGTCCTCTCTTCACTATCACCCTCTCCCATCCCCCTTGTTGTCCTTGGTGACTTTAAAATTCACCTCAAAAACCTCACCTCTACCTCGGCTTTCATCCCCCTCATCACCTTTGGACTCTCACTGAATTTACCCCCACCCACATACACAGAGACACGGAGGATAAAGTGCTTCGGCATGAAACGCGTAGGTGCGTTCATCTAGTCCTATTGCTGTTGAGCCTGCAATAAATTGATCTGCCTATTTGGAGTTTGCTTGGGATTTTTTTCATTTTGACCAAGATTGGATGTCATTTGGCTGTTCACTGTTACAAACTACATCTCTGGATTCTCCGATTGCACGCTGTGGATGCTATTTGGATGCTGGAAGTTGGCAGATAATTGGGCCATACTGCCCATATATATATATATATATATATAAAAGCAATTGAAGACAGTAATCAAACCCTCTGTAGCTCTGCTCCTTCTGCTCGTGTGGAGTGCTGAGCAGAGGGTTTGATTACTGTCTTCATTTGCTTTTCCCATTAACCTTTCATTGACTGTTGTGGACTCCTGGTGTCTCTTTGCAAGCTGCTTTCTTGCAAGCTGTGTTCAGCCTTTACTTTACCATTGCCCACAGTTTCTTGTGGTACTTGAACTATTGGCATTGGCTTGAGTGGATTCTTGCTGCCCTGCTATTAGCTGTTTAGCTGTATTTAGCCTACACTGTATGTTTGCTATCTATTTTAAGGGGTGTCTTATTTGACCAGTTATAGGGGAAGGGAGGCTTAGGGAAGTACCTCTGGGTCCTTTTGGACCAGGGGGAATGGGCCAGAGGAAGAGGTAGTCCCTCGAAACGTCGCCCCCCTAGCATACTTTCAGTTCTCCGTTTTTTGTGTATATTCCTTGTGTTTCATGTTTTTTCCCTTTTCCTTTCCCCCCCACCCCTCAGTTTGTGACATGCCTATGTATGATACTGGTTTCTGCAAACACATTTGATTTATTTCTGGTTCGTTTTATTATTAAATGTTTATTCTGCATTTCAACTGTTTTCATCATTTAGCTATTAGACATTGAGTGCTGGTACTTACGTAGATTTGTTAGTACTATACAGGGGAATAAGGGTCCCCTTTTGTTCCGTGCACCCTGCAATTGCATAAATTTAACACTATCAGAGTGCTGTCTATCGTCCCCTTTTACCGTTAGCAATTTATTATTCCTTTTTGTAACCTATTAACATCTGGACATTTATACAAATCATCATCAAGCTCATCGTAGAGCCATATGTGATTTTTTGAGCACCACTATTCACATTATATATTACACATACACAGAGACACCTTCGACCTTATCCTCACATCAAGATTCCATGCCGAGTCCCCCTCCACACTCCTTGTCCCACCTGCCAATTACCTCCTCCTCTCCACCATCCTTAGCATCACCCTCCCTGCTCCTCCTCACCACCACCCAATTCCACCCTTCGCAGAAACCTCAAATTCATTGACCGGTGGCCTAGCTAGACATACATGGGCCCCTGTGCAAGTATTTTTTCAGGGACCCATTAGAAGTGAGCGTATTCCGTAGATTCTGGAAAAAAATGTGCCTCGATTTAAATTGGAGGATATCTCATCTATTCTCATCATCTCTCCTCATCATTTCTCCTAAGCTCCCTCCCTTTCAGCTCTCTCCCCTCCTCCAGCTCTCTCCTCCCCCTCCCTCATGTGGGACAGGGTGGTGAAAGAGGCAGGCAGGGGGAGATGATGGTGTAATGCGTAGCTCACCACAAACATAGCGCGACCACGGTGCTGAGGTAGGGAATTGATTAACGCCAACCCACAGCCAGGCGGGCGCGCCTAGGATGTAGATTGCTCATGCAAGCCAGGTCAAGATTACAGATGTGAGAATAGTTGAGGGTATTGTCAGGATTGGAGAGTTGCGGATCGTCGGGGTGCGTAGCCAAGTTCAGGATTGGCGAGTAGCGGATCGTCGGCATAAGTAGACAGGTTCAGGATAGGAGAGTATCAGATAGTTGGAGTACTTAGCTAAGGTCAGGACAGGAGACAGGAGAATGGTTGTTCATTGCCGATTCAGGACTATTATTTAGCTTGACATGCAGCTGTGCTGAATGAATTCAGCGCGTTGTGATTTGCCAGTATGTATTTAGCAATTAGCCAATTATAGGGACTTTAGTGGTATTTATTCTGAACGTTTGTTCACTATTTTTATTCCCTGATGAAGTAGCCAGCAGTGCTATGAAATGCGTTGGAAGCTACCACTCAACTACCTATTTTAATCTTTTATGATTATTGATGTCACTGTACGCTTTGTGTCCTTCTACGAGAACTACACGTTACATGTGTAACTCCCCCATTGACGCATGCGCCGTGACATCATTCTCCGACGGTGCACAGTGAGGTGCTGAGAGCAGATGACACACACTGCTACACGTGGTTGAGTCTGTTACCCTCTGACTCCATCGAGTGCTCTATGCATTAATTTGGACGCTGGGACTGTTTCAAGAGACTGCCTAAACACCGGTACATCGGCTGTTACTCTATCCTTGCCTAAACTGCATGATAT